>JAHWFP010110130.1:64672-134785 GCA_023313725.1 Lithobius niger
CATTCTATGAGTGGGTTGTTTGTACAATTGCTGATGTCATTACGTTGACGACTCTGTCCATTTCATGGTTTGGGCCCAATTTTGAGGCTTTGGTGGTTGGGTACACCTTGGCCGTGGATTGCTTCCCCCACGACCACATCTTTGCATGGTGCTTGATTTTTCTTTTAACAATCTCACTACTCTTGCTGGGTTACTGTATTGGTATTTTTAGGCTTTATGAACCTGTTTTCTGAACCTGTACTTGCTTTTTAATCTGGAATTTCACATGATTTAATTGTTTATTTTGCGAAATAATTTCTCCCCAGCTATGCAAGTGGATTGTTTTCTGGTAATTGCGTTGTTTTGGTGTGTTGTTTGGCTCTACTTTCCCCACTGGTTGTAAATGAATTCTGGAAACGGCTTTGGTGGTGCGTGGGTTGTTTGTAAAATTGCTGCTGACATTACTTGCCTTCTCTGTCCGTTTCATGGTTTGGGCACAATTTCAAGGCTTTAGTGATTGGGTTCACCTTGGCCATGGATCACTTCCCCAACGACCACATCTTTG
Source organism: Lithobius niger (assembly GCA_023313725.1). Lineage (NCBI taxonomy): Eukaryota > Metazoa > Arthropoda > Chilopoda > Lithobiomorpha > Lithobiidae > Lithobius > Lithobius niger. Next base: position 65,217 of record JAHWFP010110130.1, read on the forward strand.
TGTGGTGCTTGATTTTTCTTTTAACAATCTCACTACTCTTGTTGGTTTACTATATTGTTATTTTTAGGTTCTACGTGCCTTTTTTTTAACCTGTACTTGCTTTTCCGCTCTGAGAGTGGATTGTTTTCTGGTAATTGCTTTGTTTTGATTTGTTTTTTGGCTCTACTTTCCTCACTGGTTGTAGATGAATTGTGGAAACGGCCTGGTGGCGACTTTGTTCTGCATTTGGGGTCAAAGGTGGACGGGTTCTCTTTGACTGTGGCTTCGCTAGACCCCGCTCCTTCGGGTTCTCCCACTGGAGTGCACTGCCTCTGGCCACTTGTGGGCAGGTGCACATTCCAAACTGTGACCCAATCATTCGTTTTGATTGGGCTTTCAATTTATATCTTACTACCTTTATTTTGGATGGGTTTCCATTTGGCGCATTCTACACGTGTTTTTACCCTTTTGTTTTGATGTTTGGTGTTCTACTAATCCTGTTTTCCCCACTGGTAGGGGCGATGTGTGGCATTGGAGGACGGTTTATTTCGGTTCCCACAACCCCATGGCCTTCCTCACAGGGCTCCCTCAGCCGGATGCTTTCTTGGTGGGTGCGCGTTAAATGTTGTTGTACCTATCTACGGTGAGATTCTCATTAATCCATTCATGCACATCGCTAACTACATGACGAGCCATTTGGCTACCTTAAGAGAGTACTAGGAAGCTGTTAGGAATCAGTAGATGGGGACGACAATCCCACTGTCCCTAGGTACTGATTCCTAGAAGGCTCCTAGTTTGGTCAGGTTGTTGTCATTTTGGGCTCTGGGACCGGCACATTTTTGGGGAACAAGGAGTACCGGTAGACTAATGCTTTTTTGCTAGTACGTGTATAAGCACCCTAGAGACCCTTGCTTTTCCTATAGCTGGCATTTTAGGCAAGTTACAAGTGATTGCTTTCCCATTTACCCATTGCATTAATTACAAGCAGTTCAGACATGTGGCTGCTAGGTGTCAGGAAAAGCGGTGGTGTCCCCGATGTGGATGGGAGCACGACCTTAGAGACTGTTGCTGCTGGTGGACGGAATGCCCCTGCAGGAGTGTTAATGTCACAACTGTGTACCACTTGGTAACATTGGTTAATAATCCAGTGTTCCTAAACCGTATCCATTGATGCCGTGAGAAGAAAGCATTATGACGGGTAGTTTCGATTCTGACTCATCCTCCTCCTTGGCATTGGAGGTTGTTTATGCCCCGTCTGGTTCCACTAATTCGCTGTAGATTTGTCAGGCCAATGTGGGTCATGGGAAGTCTGATTTCGTCTCTCTCCAACTTGGGTGTTTTGTGGACATCATCGCTATTCAGGAGCCCCTTCTCCTGTTCATCTTTGAGCATCCCTGTCACTGGGTTGTCCGGACATGTCTTTTTTTCGCGGCTAATGGTGACACCTAAATATTAATGTATTAGGCTGAAACTTTTTCTGAGCTTTATTTATAGTGTGTGCAAGCGAGTTTGCAGCGTGAAAGTTTAAAAAACACTGACCAATAAACAAAATATCATTAAACTATCATTTTTTTTCAAAAATACTAAAAGTTTAGGCCTTGTGCGGGAGACCTAACTATTAATGTATCAGGCAACAATTTTTTGTGCTTTTATACGACACCTAAACACACTTATTTACCAACTTGAAATTTAAAATTTCAAAAGAAGTTTTTTTTAATACACCCTAGCATGCATCAGTAGAATAAACATGGCACCGGCCCAAAGTTACAAGTTACAACAAAAATTATTCTTACAGAATACACCGTGTAGGAGTGTGAAGAGGAGAACGGAGGATACAACAAAAAAGCAACCAGTAAACAAACCCCAAAAGAAGCATGTGGACGATGATTCACCTGAGATTCCAAAGGGGAAAACAGTACAACTACATAGGAACTAAAACTTCGTTACACAGTGCAAGATGCATAAGATAATAAGTTCCAGTTAAGGACATGTAAAAGTAAGAAACGCTATGCACCCTGGAATTGTGTAACAAGGCGGCAGGTACAAGAAAAAATACAATGGGGGAAACAGACGTATAAATTTCAGCCATTGTTAACAGCTAAGAATGACAAGGAGAGCAGCAGTTATTACAAAAAATTCACAGATAATTTCAGTTTCTCTAGCCTAATTAAATTTCATGGTTGTAGCAGAAAACTAATATTTTATGAAAGTTGAATCAATGCAAACATCAACATTTTTATAAGGGTGCATTTACATTATAGATTTATATCAGATTTATTATTTTATATCTACTGTACTAACAGCCTATTATGGTAAAAGCGTTTATTATTGCAGTTAAACAAATCCACGTGTACACTAAACTGGTCTCCAGAATGCATGAATTAAAACTTACCGAGAAATGCAAGCAGAAACAACTTGTAAATGCTTCTCACTTCTTATCAACTGTATACTAAAAGCTTTTTACAGAATGTATTTGCTCGATTATGCGTGCCTCCATAATTGACATTTGGCAAGGTATCTGAAACAAAGCGAAAGAAACATTCGTCTAATGACTGCATTTTGACCGACAGGTTACCTAAAAACTTAATGAGTTATTTTTTGTCTGATTTATGACACGCAATGGTGAACACCTTCAAAAATTGATCCCACAAGTTAAAATAACGAAAGTAGGTTTTCCTGATGTCACATGGCAACAGATTAAATTCATTAACATAAAGTTAAAACTGTCAAGGCAGTAATGAAGTTTCTCAAACCATGCTCAGAGATGAAATTTTTTATGAAATTAAACATATGATGACGTCATTCATAGTATAACTTACCTAAATAAAACCAATTTTTTTTTCATTTCCGCTTTGTTTGATTCACTCAGACCAGTGGCTACGTTAAACGATGGTGTACTTTTGTTATTGACCATTTCGGTCAAAGTGCTAATAATTTTTCGTTGTTTTATGATTTTTACTGCTTTAGTAAAACAAACTGGAAGTAAAAAAAATGATTTAGTAAAATAACTGTACATAAACCCGTATGTTCACCCGTCCCATTTGTTTTAATGGTAATATCAAATTATTAATTGATGGAGCTCTTTAGATGGTTTTTTTTAAACACGGTGTGAATCAAAACAAATGGGCATCAAACACAACCCTGTCATCCATCTGTCTTATGATTACTTTTGAACCACTTCTTTCATTTCACACTTTCCACACCTGTTTTATGCCTCGTTTGTAGATAAAGTTTCTATAAAATATGTAAATTATTTAATTCATTTACGAAATAAATACGAAACAAATAAATAAATTTATTAATATTGACTACAGCTTTCCATGTTTGTGCTTTTCAGAAGGACTATTTTTAGTGTGAAAGTTTGACAGCTCTTTGAAAATCAGCATTCATAGAAAATATTTATAAGCTGGGCATATAATTGAGTTCTGACGTCTCAGTTACTAGGATGCTACAGAGCATTATTACTTATATGATTTCTGCCCATTGTTCCATTTCGTATTCACCTTCACATCTCATATTTCGCATTCACCTGGTTTGTCTTCCTTAATTGTGTGTCCATGTTGCGTGCTTTGTTAACTGAGAAGCGGGTACGTGCACGTCCCCGTTGCAAGGAACACCCGTCATTGGCTCTGAAACTACGGCACACAACTTAGAAAAAGTGCTCGCCACCACGCACATTGTTGCAGCGGTCTCTACCCACGGCGCAATAGACTTTCAAGTTCGCTAACGCCAAACCAATCGTCCTAAACACTGGATCCCAGCTGTATCCCAGCTGGATACACAATCAAGATACTGCTAAAGTTTCAAAGCTCTGCACAAGTTATAAGGCGACTTTTGATACTCAGTACTCCCTACAGGGTTCAAGTTCACCAAACCCAAACCAATCATTCTAGAGACTTCAAACCCGTTATGTATCTAGCTGGAAATGCCCTCTGGGAGTCCATACATTGTTAAAACTCGATACTTACTAGTAGGAATAAAAGAACCGGACTTTGGCTGTAGACCTATTATAAAGACCCCATGTAAATGTTAAATGTGCTGGCTGCCAATGGCCTCCGACTGAAACAAACTATGAACCCCGGAATAGACTAGACAACGTCTCGGGGAGGGGGGAATGAGATACCCCCATTTACTAATTTACAGACCTAATTCTCAGGTGTTACCAAGAAACAGCAACCTTGTAGGACTTCGTCATTTTTCCTGCATTGGCAATGGTGGTATGAGTGTTTGGCAGTGAAGTATCGGGTAGCACCCATGCAACAGTTAAAAGCTAATAGCTCTGCTCACGGGTTCGCAGGGAACAGGAGATAGACTTAAAATGTACGGGGTGACGGGTAGTATTGGCACGTCTAGTTTCCCAATGTCCACACTCCTGGTTTGGGGGAAAAGTTAAAATAACTGTTTTTCTTAACAATTGTCATGCTGAGGTCTTCCTCACATCTCGTTTGGGATTACCAGTACCCATGGGTTTGTGCTGGAGTAAAACAAGCACTATAGTGATATAACAATAAAAAAGCCATCAGGCACTAGATCCACAAAAGTTTCTTCAACATATAAAATACAGTTCATGACAGCTTCAGCATAGGGTTATAAAATGTTTTAAGTTGGAAAATTAAAAAGAACCTAAGCTTAACCTGGACAAAACAGGTAAGCATTAGGAGACAAGCATTAGGAGACCAATCGACCTTCCGCTGGCGAATGCAGAGGAGAAGTAATAAAGTCAGGTGGCTGGTGCTTCAGTTTAAATAATATTTTGGTGGAAGGTCGGGAGGGGGGAGGGTTATTGTTTGAAGCAAACCTAGAGATTCCAAGTTTGTGTAGAAGTGGGACGTATTACTTAATATTTTTATGTTCAGCTATAATATGATTATGCACCGGAGGTAAGTGAGAAAGGATGACAAGAGTATCCAAGTTAATTCGTGAACAAAGTTTATTGTCAGTAAAAAGGATGGCTGTTTCCTCCAGGTTTGGTGTGTGCCCTGTACTTAATAGAGCTGGAGAGGTTCCCGTTGCAATGCAATGTTGTACTAACAAATTTGTTTCATTTCTTAATTTAAAATTAAACTTATGCGCCGTGATTGTTTCTCTAAGTTTCTGTTGAGATTGTCCCACTTAGGTGGCACCACATGCTGGGTGGGAACAAGGTGTCCAATATAATGTATTTTTGGTTGCCAGCCTACTTTCTTTCTTCTCATCTGTTTTTTTTCAGGTATTGTAAGCTGCTTTAAGTTGGGATGATTGTTAGAAATAAGACTAATATTGTTTTCTGTAAAAATGTTTCTAAGTGGTTCTGTAATGCCTTGGAAAAGGGAACAGAAAAATTAAAATCTCGTTTGATGTATCTTTGCTTGCTTGGTTGAAGGGCTGTACTAATTAATCTAGTCAATGGGTAAACCGGGTAACTATTGGGTATCTATTTCTACAAGGTGTACTTCATCTCTTTTTTAAGAATTGCTTTATTGGTTGTGTGCGCAAAAATGCGCTTAATTTCACCTTTTATGACGTTGACTTTATGCAAAGGATCCGAGTACGACGAAAAATCTATTGTGCATATGGTCTGCATTGGCATCCTAAAATGTACAAATTCAATTTTCCTAGGCAGGTTAATTATTACAGTCACGTCTAAATAATGAAGAGCATTGTTCTTGGACCCTTCCATTGTAAATTTTAATGATGGGTGAAATTCATCCAAAAAAAAAGAAGGGCACGATTCTTGTCTGGCAATAGTTCAACCAGCTCAGAACAGTGAACCGGCAAGAGCCCGAAGTCAAGGTACCAGTGCGCAACCACCTGTGTATTGCCACTAGTCCAACAGCTCTCGACCAACTGAGAACAGCTTACCTGCTAAAGCCACAAAGTAACAGGCCTGCTCGCCACATCATCTTTTGTTTCTGCTGCATAGGTTACCAAACTATGCCACGTAATTTTTCAATGGTGCTAGTCATTAGGAATCTCTAGGATCAGAATTGGGACGTCTAGTTCGCACAGAACATTGATTCTCCACATGTCAACATACCCCTTTCATCTCCAGGCAGGTTGTTACACCACACAGTCTTTCGTTTCTGCTACAAAGGGCACTGATGATATACTATTAGCCTCACAATAGACTCGCCAATATCAAAAGCTACATGGGTCGGCACGCCAACCTAACGCTACACCCAGCTGGTTGTTACACAACGTTATCTTCGCTCCAGGGTTTACTGACAATTCAGCCACATGCTCTGAAAGAAAATAGGCATTGCCAGTTCGATGTGCAAAGGTGACGGTAGGTTAGTAAAGAGCATCGCTGCTCCGCATGCCCACAAACACCTGACACATCTATTCCCAGCGGGCTATTACCCCATATTGTCTTGGCTGCCGGGTGCTGCATAGCAAAAGGCATCACCAGGGCTAGACGTCATGGTCAATTAGTGAGGCACATTGCTGTTCCGCACGCCAACACACAACGTCTCTTCCCAATTGGATGTTACACCGCGTCGTCTTTAGACTCTGGTGGATCAGGGTGCTAACTTTGCAAAGTATGTTCCAACAGTACTGGTCATTAGGCATAGTGAGCATCAGAATGGGGATAGCGAGTTAGCACAGAACATTGCTGCCTCGCATGCCAACATACCCCTCTTTGCTCCAGGCGGGTAGAGTTCACCTAGGTAACCCGACAATGTGCTCTATCATTCCAAAGAAGACCTGAACACACCGACCACAAAAAGCAAGAAAAGCCACCACACCATTTCGTTTCTGCTGCAAAGAACACCAAAGATGCCAGCCAACACCAAAGATGCGAGAGGCAACAAGCACTGCCTGAATCGAAAGCTACACTCGGAAGGTTAGTGGTTGGGTTTGTTTCAACAGCGTACCTATAATTCAAAAGGTGAGTACCTACTGCTCACTACCAGTGTCTTACTACTGGACCAACAGATCAACCAGCTTAGAATAGCATACCTGCAAAAGCCTGAAGGATAGGACCTGCAGCACTCCTCCTTCATCTTGCCGCTAGTCCAACAGATCATCCAGCTAGAAGAGCGTACCTGGAATAGCATAAAGTGAGGACCCACTGCTAACCACCGAACCAAACAGCTCGGCCAGCTTAGAACAGCATACCTGCTAAAACCCAAAGGTGAGGACCAACTAGCACCAGTGTTGCTGCCGAAAAAAACTTTATTACACATATTTTTAACCACACCTGTCACGCCTTCCTTGTGTAACAACGAACCCAGCGGGCTATTACACTGCATTGCCTTCGCTCCAGGGTCTGCCAACAAAAATACTCTTGATCTAGTCGGAGGGGTGTCTGGGCGATCAACTAACCCAGAATGTGCTTCACACCTATGCAGTCCACTGGGGACCATTTGAACAGTCAGATGACTAGGCGTTTAGGTGCAACATGTATACAATATTATAGCAACGTTTCGGGTCAGAATGCAACCCTTTATCAAGCGTAAAATAAAAATAAAAAATAAAATTGTTTATCCATTCAAATCAGCAGCAGCAGGGCAGACGTCATTTCATTAAGTGTTCAGCCAGAACTCAACCATGACGATCTTCAAGCCATGGGCAAGAGGACCAACAGCTCCATGCTAGTGTTGCCTCTGTTCAACAACTCAACCTGCTTCCTGCAGCCCGAAGGAGAGAACCCACTACCCACCATGAGTTTGGACACCGATCAGACAGCTCGGCCTGCACAGATCACCGATTCTAATCCCAAGACAAAAGACCAACAGAGACAAACGACCCACATTATCTGTGTTATAATGGCGATAGACAATTCAAATGTTGGAAACGGGACCCGACTTTTTACACAGATAATTCGTCCATCCCTAATTAATCCTAGTGGCTGTGTATAGTGAACAATAAGAATTGCCAGAACTTTCTAGAATATTCCAGGAATATTTTACAGTAAAAAATATAGGACGCCACAAAATATACGTTGGAGGTAAACATTATATATGTGATGAATGCAGTGCGGCCTGGCCTTAATTTTACATGCAGTATTCCAGTTAGGATTTACCTTAACGTTTGTCGTAGAAAGGGTTCACTACAGACTTTTGTAAGACTCCTACATTTTTTAAATCTTTCAAACACAACACACTGGAGAAAAACGAATCAAATGTTTGTAGTGTGTTGCATTTTTTGAATATCCCATTGTGGTCGGCCTAAATTGGAGAGACAAACAAAAAGAAGAAGCGTATCAACTACGCAAGTAAAAACCGTTGTATGTATTTTTTGGAGGATAAGTATACATTACTTAAAATACATAGTGAAAAGAAGCCTTACACATGCTGCGAATGTGGTGTATGTGATGTAACAAATAACGGAATTGATTCTATCTTGCTGGATATTTCAAGAAAGAATTGGACCATTGGGGATCCGTGGACTACGCACAAATGTGTACTGTCCTGAAATGAATGGGGTTGCCGAGTGACTGAATCGCACCATATTAAATTCAATGAGAACTGCTCCTGTAGCAGCCAAATTATCAGCAGAGGGGTGAGCTAAACTGGCACTCAGTGCTTTCTATCTAAAGAACATGGTACATCATACTGGGATCAGTGGTGAAATAACTGACGTGCTGTATCATGGGAGGAAGCCTGCAGTGTATGACCTACGGAGAATAGAATCTCTCTGTTTCGTATATGATGACTGTCGTCCCAAATCAAAGTTTCGACCAAGATCACGACTAGGCATCTTGATGGGTAATGTCTACACAACCACTGATTATCGCATTTGGTTTCCTAACGAAGGGTACATCATCAGAGAAACGAAGAATGTCAGATTTGATGAGAAAAGTACTGGCATGGAAGACCTTAGAAACTCCAGAAAGAATACTTTTGTGGAATTCTTCAGTTGATCCTCTAGGATAAATTCAACAAAAGTATTCTTTCTGGAGTTTCTAAGGGTTTCCATGCCAGTACCTTTCTTGTCAAATCTAACATTCTTCGTTTCTTTGCCTGAATTCCCATCACAAAGAGTGCAAGAAACAAGAAGAGAACCGATTGTACCAGCACCCATGGCGAGAAGAAAAGAAGAGCCTGAAGAAAAAACACCAGTCGCAGAAAGACCTAGTGGAGAATCCAGCTCACTGCCAATGAGAAGTGGTAGAGTCCTCGAATCAGGATGAGAACGTCAAGTCATCATACGCCTACCCAGAAAAAAATGCTGGAAAAGCCAATATCTATTACAGGTATATGGATGGTCCACGACTTCGATCAATGAGAGAGGTCAACACTTCTTCAGTAAGAACAATAGCAGAGTCAACACTGAAATGTTTGACTTCAGCACCAACAAGATGCGAAGATGTTGAATATGAAGAAGCATAGGGAAATGACACTGAGCTGATGATGCCCAGGACACCTGCAGACCCGGGATCATAATCAGAAGAGACCGACAGTGATGAATTGTTAGCAACTGGGAAAGAAGACATAATCCTAATGCCCTACGCATGAACTTAAAATTCCAGCAAATTACTAAGAGGTTAGCCATTCACCAGAGTCAGCTGAGTGGAAGCAAGCGATGGAAGAAGAAATACAAACACTGCGACAGCAACCGAAACCGACCCAAAAGAAGCAGATTGGATCTCGGTGGGTTTATACAGTTAAGTAGGACTGTAAAGGACAGATTGCTAGATTTCGTGGACACCTTGTAGTACAAGAATATGCCCAAAGGAAAGGAAGCTATTATTTTGAGATATATTCACCCGTAATCTCATTCACGTTAATAAGATTCTTTTTCACATTACTAATTGTATGTCTAAGATGGGTACAGTGCCACCTAGATATAAAATGTGCCTATCTTTATGGTAGCCTAGCAGAGGAAACCTATTTTAAACCTGCCCCGGGATTTGGTTCGGGTGTTGGAACAGCCTTGATATTAAAGAAGGTCCTCTACGGACTTCACCTATCAGGGAAGAACTGGTTTGAAGAGTTGGAATTGACGATGAAGAAAATAGGATTCTCGAAACTGATTGCAATGAACTGTATTTGCACATTCAAACTAAAAGCAGTAGTACTAGTGTACGTGAACTGCTAAGCCGTCTTTTCTAAAGATGAAGTAACTCTACGAGAGGTTGTAGCCCTAATAGCCAGAGGATATGAATAGGTTAGGTGAACCATGGAGAAACATGATGGAGTCCATGGAGTCCAGTTTGAATATAACGATAGAAGATGGAAGATCCATCAGAAGAAGTACAATACTGTGCCAAAAAAAACCTCCGTTTTCATTATACGGAGGGATTCAACAATGCTCTCAAATATGATCGTCGTGATAGGCGGCAGGATGGCAACAAAGGAATGATGAGATATTGTCTAAACAATAAGTAGGGGAAGCCATTGTTGGTCCTGTTACCGTGCTTATTGTACGAAATTCGCAAAATGAGATGGTAACATTACTTAGAAAACAAAATTGAGTGGATGCAATAGTAATTGCAAACCATTACAAATAATGGCTATTATTAACATTTTTTAATATTGCCCTTGTGTAAAAAAATATTGCATCATCTTGGCAATTAAAATTTAATTAAGTCCTCTAACTATTTATACGCTAGACGAAGAAACACAACGGAGACAACATTCGTTTATTAGAAATATTTACAGCTAGTTTTATTAGTTTCATTATTTTCGTTTCGATGGTCAGGTTGGCTGAGCAGTGGCAAAGCTTAACATAGTTGTTCAAGAGGCTGATCTGGTCGATGACTGGAAAGGGGACTCTCGAAAAGTTTCTGGTTGTGCCAAAGAAAGCAGTGTAACGGACTGCTAGGCTCCTTCAGCGGCTATTGGATCTATTCTGGACATCAACTCTGAAACCTGCTATGTTCAACAGTTTCCCGGGTGGGATCCCAGGGGTTGCCACTCTACTAGACTTTCTTCCTCTTACAAGGCTTGAATTAAGACGTTTCTTCTTTACAAACAGTTTGTTTCAGCCAACATAAGTATCAAAGAAATTTGAAAGATAAAAATAAATAGTAAATTTGTTGGAAAAAAAGAATAAATCCCCATGTAAAGGGTAAACAAAGAAAACAGTCAGCATTAAAGACTTGCCTTCGTGAGAATACCAGATACACTAAGAAAGATAGAAAGAAAGAAAAGACAACTGCCCTGACTCTAACTGAACCCCAGGACTTCCCGCTGTAACCAATCTGCTACTGGTAGATCCTGGCTCCAGGCTCCAGCCCTGTTCAGTCTTTCAGTGTTTCAATAGGTTTGCTTATTATATTTATTGTTTATTACAAAGATTCAACTGGTTAACCAGCATAATATTTTACTGTCCACCCCTCAATTCTAGGCAGTTGATGTTGCAAAAATCTGGGTGCCGGTTTTTTTTTTAATTCTTTCAACATATTTGGATCTAAGTGGGAAAGGAAATCGTAATGAGTTAAAATTACCCACGAATGCCAGGCATAATTCTAAAAATGTTGCTTGATGGGAAGAAAGAGCTTTGGAAAGATAACTATAAATGCACACAAGAAACTCTCTGAAGCAGTGACGTGTCATGCCACTAGTTTTTGTAATGATATAAAGCGCCACATTTCTCGTCTACTTTTCCTCTACTTCATAGGATTATGCATATCAGACTACACAACTACTAGCTTTCATGCAACAAATGACTGATGTAAAGTGTAGCATTATAAATTGTTATTTGTTGTTCATCTTTTGACTTTTTTAAAGGTGACTCCAACCGAATGCACAATATTAATAATGTTCCCAGTAGGGAGAATGAGGCTTAATGGAATGTCGACAGCTAGGTCATTAGCCCCAACTTCATGATACAGTTCAGTGGCCGTTGATGCCACCGCGCCACACAATACAAAGACGTTAACTAAATCCCAAATCTAGAATGGAATTGGTTTCCTTTTTCCAAAAATCGGTATTTCTCGCTTGATTCAATGGCTGTCGATCTTGAAATAAAATAAATTTTAGACCAGTACGAATCATATTGCGTGATGATAGCTATTAAAACAAGAAGCGTACAGTTAAATATCTCACTATATACATGGATAATTAAATTTTAATTAATGTTTTTAAATGTTAGTAGAATAAACAAAGAAACACACTAGCGCCAACATTTGTTTATTACTAATATTTAGAGTAAATTTCGTTTCATAACTTTCATTTCTTTAACTGGTCATGGTGGCTGAATGGTAGTAGAGCTAATCTTAGTTACCTAGAGAAGCTAATCCGGCCGTCAACTGGAAAGAGGACCCCAGCAAAGTCCGTTCCAGTCTAGGCTGACCATGCTAGTATAAAAAACTATCAGACCGTCAACGGATATGAGTCCTATTCTGAACATTATTTCGACCCCGTTCCTTTTTCCAAACATTGCGCAAAAATAGAAAGAACAAGAAGTCTAGTCAGGTCAAACATATGGTGTCATACAGATAATTCAAATTTTTTAATATGTGTAAATATAATAATAAATCCTAAAAATACAGACGTGCCTAAATTTTTCTTAATACTTTGCTAATATTTCTAAGTAATTTCGTTTCATTAGTTTAAATAATTTCACTTAGTTTCTGTGGAATCATGGCTGAGCGATGGCTGAGTTGGTATAGTTGCTGAAGAAACTAATCTGGTCGATAACATGAAGAGAACCCTGGCAAATTCCCCGCCAATCACTGCCCGCCATAATAGTGTTAAGAGATTATTAGGCTTTTTAGATGCTATGGCATAGATTTTGGCCTATGTAGGGTTTTAAGTCGGCCCACTGCTTTGATCGGGCCTGCCTAATCCATTTTAAGTCTTATATCACTGTTTTATGCGGCAAAAACGTGGTGGGTCCCGTTGCCTATGGAGTTTTGCATGATTATTATTCTGTCTATTAGTGTGTTGGCACATTACCACCTTGATACACGAGTCATTAAATTAATATTTTCACCAATAATGGTAAAAGAAAAATAGTAAGTAAACCATTAGCATAAATATTTTGAAATTTGTTTTAGAAATGAAAATACGGGGATGAGTGGTGGGGCGGGAAGCAGCTTTCAATATTAAACTAGTTTATGCATAAATTTCCCCTGAAAGGCGGGCAAACCCAGGGATTAGAACCGGGATACCTCCAATCTTGTTGTGTTGACACTGTCCAGAAAAGCCTGGATTACATCCCATAGCCGCTAATGGTTCCAATTTTATATTTCACAACAACCTGACGGGCAAGTAGAGACTTTTGCTACAGTTACCACCCAGTTCAGCTAACCTTTAACAGTGAGGTGGAGCTGTCTCAGTCGTCAGGAACCAAGACCATTATCCGGTATTACGCCCATCCAGATATCTCACGACCGATAAGTTTGAACAATAAGAAAAACTTTAATTTAACTTATTTAACCAAAATGAAGCATCTCATTATTCGTATTCAAAAAAAAAAAACTATTACAGCAGCAATGAAAACTCGAGTCGAGTTTTTATTGAGCGTGATAATCCCCTTCTGGGAATGTCTATCCTATAGTAGATGATGAGAGAGACGACTTATTTGGAGAAACTCAAACGGAAAACCTAGGATCTTTGACTTGCCACACTCGAAATAAATATTCAAAAAAAGGGTTTAACGAGCGTTAACCACTCCTGGTCATCTGCCCGAAGCCCTACGGCCGATCGCGCTGTCATGTTGCGCCTCTACAGAGCCCTTGTCCGCAGCAAACTTGATTATGCGTGCATGGTGTATGGTTTGGCTAGTGACTCGACTCTCCAGATGTTGGACACTGTGCATCACAGTGGCCTGCGTGTGGCGACTGGGGCATTTCGAACTTCTCCAGTGGTCAGCCTCTATGCTGAGGCCTCGGAGCCACCTTTGGCCATTCGTCGGCGAAAGCTGGCCATTCAGTATGCTGTGCGTTTACGTGCTGTGGAATCCAGTCCTGCTTGGTCCATGGTGTTTGGGCCAGACTTGCGAGTCGGTAGACGCAGGGTGGGTAAGGGTGATTTCCGCGATAGGCTCCAGCAGTCCTGTCAGGAGATAGCCTTTGAAATGCCCAGCGTCTTGAGGCTTGGGGGGATGCCAGTAGCCCCTTGGCTTGTCCCAAGTGGCATTTTCATTTTCGCTCTGGCGTCCCTCCCGAAGGGTTCCACTCTACCTGCACGGTAATTACAGGAGTTCCGGCGGCTGTGTTCTCAGTACGCTGGTTATCAGCGGCTGTTTACTGATGGGTCGAAGTCAGACGCTGGCGTGGCTTGTGCTTGTGTTTGTAAGGGAGTGACGGTTGCCTATCGCCTTCCATCAGGCTATTCTGTGTTTTCTGCAGAGCTTTTGGCTCTCGGTTTGGCGGTGGAATGGATCCTTGGCCTTCAGGGCACGCATTTCATTATCTTTAGCGATTCCATGAGTGCCCTGGAATCCTTGGCGAATTACAATCCTCGGAACCCCTTGACACAACGTGTCCAAGCTTTGCTTTCCCGCTTACCTGGCCAGCGGAAAACCGTGCTTTTCTGCTGGATCCCGGGCCATGTTGGGATAGGTGGAAATGAGCAAGCGGATTCTGCAGCAAGAGGGGCCCTTTCTGGCCCTCTCGGTAGGGATCTCAGGCTTGTTCCCTCGGACGCTTTTCCAACTCTGCGTCTGAGGTTACATGCTTTTTGGCAGGCCTCGTGGGATGGACAGGACGGCAATAAATTACGAGCTATTAAAGGCACTGTTGAGGAATGGCACTCGGCGTGTCGCCGTAGTCGCCGTGAGGAGGTGGTGTTGGCCCGTTTGCGCATTGGTCACACTCGACTTACTCACTGTTTCCTTTTGCGGGGGGTTGACCCTCCTGAATGTTATTGGTGTCGGCGGCCACTTACGGTCCGGCACTTCCTTGTTGATTGTTGCCATCTTGATGGTTTTCGTCGTCGTTTCCATCTTCCGCATGACATTGTGCGTCAATTGGGCGATAAGTCTGTCCTCCTGTCCGGTGTTTTTCAATTTTTGCAGGAGGTACAGATGTATGACAAGATTTAGATTAGCGGTTTGAATAATATCTCTGTAATGTGTGGTGCAGTGGCAACCCGGACCACTGCACTGTGACTGAGGTTGGCGCTAATGACCAAGCTGTCGACGCGCTATTAAGCCTCAATCCCCCCCACCTACGGCCCGATGTCTGCAATAGCCAGATTCCCAGTGAATAAATATTAACTTCAAGCCGTAACAATGGTAGGCCATAACAATGACCTTAGAAGCGTAGAGTTTGATTATTGGCCGATTCTGACCATGCATGCAACCACAACAATGAAACTAGATGCGGGAGTTTGATTGTTACAGCTGATCATTTTCCTCGTTATAAAACGGTCATTTTTTTTTTTACACAGTATTGTGCATAGAAGGAATAGCAAAGGACTTCGATGTTGAAGACGCCAATCGATTATTAGTGCCTCTGGAAGTAGGGGTGGCCTTGTCAAGAAAAAAGTCATCAGTTGAAGATAAAGACTTTGAAACCAGATACCATACTCTGAATTGGCAGCCTTATTTACTTAGAATCCCAAACATGGCCGAACATCTCATTCGCCATGACAGCGCTATCACAGTTTAACAGCAATTCATCATCAGATCACTGGAGACTGCTGATGAGTGGGGGGGGGGATTGAGGCTTAATGGCGCGTCGACAGCTTGGTCATTAGCGCCAACCTCAGTCACAGTGCAGTGGTCCGGGTTGCCACTGCACCACACATTACAGAGATATCATTCAAACCCCTAATCGAAATCTTGTCATACATCTGTACCTCCTGCAAAAATTGGAAAACACCGGACAGGAGGACTGACTTATCGCCCAAATGACGCGCAATGTCATGCGGAAGACAGAAACGACGACGATCACCGTCAAGATGGCGGCAGTCAACAAGGAAGTGCCCGACCGTAAGTGGCCGTCGACACCAAGTACATTTAGGAGGGTCAACCCCTGCAAAAGGAAACAGTGAGTAAGTCGAGTGTGACCAACGCGCAAACGGGCCGAGTGTGTTTGTCGCATCATGGGCATCAAACATAGATGATCGTAGATCAAGGTCCGGGAATGTTGGATTCATCTCAGGCATCTCATAACCTGGAGAGTCCAAAAGCAGAAATGCGTAGCATTTTCGATGATGGAAGTGGAATTTGTTAGCCTAACATCTAAAGTGATGGAAGTAGAATTGGTAGCCTAACATCTAAAGTGATGGAAGTACGATGGTTTCAACCATTTGCCACGAAATGCCATGGTTGAACAAGTGAATTGTGAATTGTGACAACGAATGAGCCGTTGCCTTTGCTAACAATGATAATGAAAAATGCAAACAAAGCATATCGATCTGCGATATCGATTCATTAGAGAAGATCTCAAGAGAGAAGAGTTTTGCCTCAGCGCATCCCAAGCAAAGACAATATCGCAGATGCTTTCACCAAGCCTTTACTTAGAGGTTGTGCGAATTCGAGATGCTTTGTTTGACTGACCCTTTGCAAGTGACTGAACTCGTATGAACACTTTTAATGCACTAATGACTAAACAAATGACTTATGGGGTTTTGTGAAATTGAGCAAAAAAGGGGTAGGAATGTTGTTAAAATTGACCTGTGTCATTTTTACCTCCTTTGAGTATTTGCTAAATTTCCAAGTTAGTCATATAGCCTAGATTGTTTGTATTAATCTTTAAGGAATAGGCTACATTAACCTTAGAACAAAAATTAATTGCAGTTTTGTAAATTTAATCACTGGAATCGTTCAGTTTCGTTTTCCTGTATTAGAATGCCATGTATCGAAACCGAAACTGAGAGTGAGTCCGGTTATAAGAAGAAACGCCGGTGGTGCCATTTTCTCATGATTGAGCGTGCCACTTGTTCTCGTTGGCTTTTCGTCTGCCTCATCGATGGAGGCAAGTTGCCATCCATCTTGTGTTCTCATAAATAATGGCTGTTATTTCTATTTTCATGCCTCATTATGAACCTTTGTGTTACTGAGAAACGGAAATTAACGTTGTATCTTATGTCTGGAAGAATAAGGTAAGTGTTGAAATAAACTGCTTGCTTATGAAATTGATGGGCCTACATAAAGAAATTTTAAATTGTCCGTGCACGTTTGGAAAGGCCGCCGGCAATACGTGTCTTTATTTCAGCCGAGCACTCAATGATATTTACGGTTGCCCTTCACAGCATTTATTTGTTTATTTTCCTATCCACTAGCTAGTCAGGTTCCTCTTAATGACAGAGGACACCCCCCCCCCCATCACCGCCAGTCTTGCCATTAGACACTGCTTCATATTCCGATCAGCACAGACTTGCTTAGCCAGTATGGCTTCCCCGCATCGGTAAAAGCTGGTATTAAGTTCAGTCATATCACTGACCCAGCAACTCCAACTGGTACAGTAAAGTGATCTTTCAGTCCGAAGACGAGAGGACCCACTGTTCAACACTAGTATTTTTGACCGGTTCAACAGCCCGACCGGCTTAGTACAGAGATCTTCATCCAAAGGCTAAGATGCACTGCCTCCATCATCAACTGACCGTTTCACAGAAACTTGCCGACCAGTGTGACGAGTGCTCGACATGCATACGTACAGATATTTCTTTGACACAGGCTCACTTCCAGGACATTTGGGAGTGTGCTCCTGCCGCCGAGAGACCCAAAGAAATTGAGAATCATTTTAGCCTCGGTCTTTCTCGGTAAACCAGTCAAACTGTAGTAGTAGGGAAAAAGGAAAAACAGTCCCTTTTCAACAGTCCCTCCAATAAAACCCTACAGGTTGGTATGTTTCTCCTACTCATATATGAGCATTTATTGCAGGTATTATTTTTCACATTGTCGTATTGCTGGTTGGTCAGTTTAACCCCATGCATGTGGATTTGTCTTTTCTAGTTTGGGGAAGGGGACTAGAGTTCGATCGTGCAACTTTCTAATAAGTGGGTTGGTGGAAAATTATGATGACCTAATTTCTTCTCAGTGATTGATTCAAATCCCTGGAAAGCATTCTAGTTCAGCAAGCGGTTGATGCAAAAGGCGCCGATAATTCCGTAGGTCTTCATAACAGCCATGGCTGCCAAGTTCGAGGTCTTGGCCGGATTAAGGAGGGTGCTTTGGGTGCTGAAGCAACGGGCCAAAGACCGTAAAAGGGCCTCAAGGATGCCTCATGGTCACGGGAAAAATAAAATAAGGGACTGTTTTAAATATTAAAAAATTTACTTTTACTGTTTTTATCAACAAAAAATATTGTTAAAAAAAGGAAACTTTTATTGCAGGACTGGAGGGGGAGGGGAGCCTCGGACTGGTCATAGTGCCATTGCACCTTGGCACAGGGGCCCTTTGGTTGCCACATTTCTGGGTTCATCAGAAGAAAAATTTCTCCACCAAAGAAAAATGAGTGACCTATTTGGATTGTTTTCTGGCTTTGTGACTCTTCCTTTCAGATACAAATCGCATCCCCCCCTTATTTCTCTCATTCTCTTTCCCCTTTCCTTTCCTATCCACCCCCCCCCCCCAATTCCACTCAACAAAATGGTTCAAAAAATTGTGAAAATCAACCAAATGGCAATCCTTAAAATATTGAAGACGCTTTAAAAATGACACTGTATCCAGAATTAACAGCCAAATATTAAAACAAGCAAAGATTCCAGGACTTGGCCTTGGACTATGCATGGGGAGTTTATAGCACATCCCCCGACCAACTACCGATAGTTGGAATTCAGGCCTACATCACTTCTCAAATGAATAAGTAAGGTATATGGTTAGATCCCATGTCAACCTAGTCATCCTTCCAAATGGCACAGGTGCCTTTTCCTTGTAATTACGTCTTTGGAAGAGGGCCACAATAAATCTTCAGCACCAGGCCTTACATGGCTTAATCCGGCCCTGTGCAAGGTGGTGAAAAGTTCCAGAGCACGAAATGCAGAGTTGAGTTTTTATCACGAGTACAGGTGGACAATTTTGCATGGTAAACTTTCCTTGTTCGTGGAGGACTCGTTACTTCCTATGATGAATTTTTAGCGCAGTACGGCCGATGTGATGGAAAAATGTTTATGCCTGAAAAATCAAGTTTGGGAGTGTATATTACTGCGAAGAATGTTGGAAGTATTCCCTGATTTGGAAACGCTACGGTTCATCCCAGGATTTTACATTTATCTAATGATCTTCTGATGAACAAAGAGATGGTTTCGCCACTGGAAGATAAAAAAAGAACCAACAATGGTTGACGAAGAGAAAAACGTAAGATACCAATGTTTGATAAGGATATTTTTCCGTGCCAATTCTGACAGAAGACATTCAAGGACAAGAAACGGAGGCACGAAAGGCTTCACGAAGGAAAATGTTAAGTAACCTGTAAATCGTGTGAGGAGACTCATTCGTATAACAGTCTTGCGCATAAATAACACAAGTGTGGTTGGGGTGTAAAACAATGTGGAAGGGATGTAAGTAGAGGCAATTCACTACGACGATGCACTGTGCTCAAAACCCATTGTATTCTATTGTTCTCGAAGCCCCACCCCCCAAACTGACCTACTACATTACTGGCTCTGCCTTCAACGAGACCTTCTAGGATACTAGCTTCCCACAAAACCTTTTCTTAACTTAGTGAATAGTACACGATACCTACAAGGAAGGGGCTGTGCTCATGAATGGGAAAAATTTTTTATTTTTGTCTGTGCCGGTTGTATTGCAGTCAGTATCCGCTATTCATTTTCTCCCGCTTCTGAAACTTTTCCAATGAGATTATCGATGCTGACAACCACACTTTAAGTTTGTAGCTCTGTCAAACTATCATTTCGTTAGAACTGCAGCATTCAGATCATGAAACGATACATAAATGCCCTTTGTATGATATCCTGCTAATGAAAAGAGGATATTTGTAAAAATAACCAGCCCTTCAACAGCGTACTAACGACAAACTGTTCAATTAAATTTGTGGCTCAAATCAATTGGAGCGTGACATCAATGGTTCTTTAGACGAGATAGAAATTGCCTCATTATTATTTCCGAGATTGCATGCGACACAATGAGGAATGGAATTTATGGTGCAAAAGTTAAATGAAGCGTGGAATAAACTTATTAACAGAAAAGTTGGGTTTTTCCTAGAATAGTCTGTTGCATTGTCGTGTTTCCTGCGTGATGTGTGCCTGCAGTATCGCTGATTGACGTCAAAGGATGTCCTGTTTTTCCGCTATCGACATCAGCTTGTAGTACATTGAGCCATTTTCAAGCTGAGTCTGTAATTGGTAAGTACTGGTGAGTAAATACTCATGACCTATGATGCGATTAACATTAGCTTGCATTACCAAACCATTTACTGCTGCTCGTTCTCATTGACTCGACTAGACCGTGTAATACAAATAACCATGTAAATAGTAAAAAGTGCACCATTTATCTGCGATTATTGGTACATTGCACTTACTATTCTGCTAGCTTCGTGATGACAACTTGCTGACCGGAATTTAGAATTGACGAGCAAATTGCATTGATACTTCTCGAGTCACTTTACTCCTTGGTTACTATGACAGCTTACTGGTTACTTCAACAGCTTTCTTTTTGCCACTCTCCCATTGCCATTAACTAATTTTGCAGAACAAAACACATCCCTCGTTGGCCGTTCATGTATCTACTTATAATGAAATTAGTGGCTAGACTGTTTTGTTATAACGAAATACACGGATTGCTTACGTGGTATTTGTTTAATGTGTCTTTTGCCTATCGTTTTGTTTCTGTGGCAAGGACAGGATTTAGCATTTCAGCGTTAATGCTAATTATTACTGGGGCCCGGTGAGTTAAATTCCTAGTACTCATACAGCACAGAATTGTTTCGGTTTTGTGTTTAAGACTTTAAAAAACCATGTAATTCAATCCATTTTCAAATGTAGTCTTCGGTTTGAGAATTGGCATGCGTGGTTTCCATTGTCCAACTATATGCCGGCCAGAGACAGAAAGACAGTGTTCCCCCAAAATAATTCCAAACGTCTCTGGTCGACGTGAAGTCATTTTTGTCGAAATGACCTTGAAAATATGGACGTGATATCTATGGGCACTTGTAAAATTGTGTAAGAATAGTATACAAATACTAGCTTATCTACAAATTTAGTAAGTTTATAAATACGTAATAGCTTTTATGCAAACACAAAAACACCTATTTTTCCCCACTGAATAAAATATTTTTTGGCGGTAATACGAGTAAAAATTAGCCCACTGAAGGCCAATTTCTCATATGCTTCATACCCTTGCCAAAAACATACACAACACATTTTAGCTACGCCAAAGCAATATATTTTAGTGAAACCAGAACAACACATTTTTAGGCTTATACTTATGGAGTGGAGGAGGGGGCTACAGTCAAAAACTTATGAACCGCACCAGATACAAATGTGCTGTTTTTGGCGTTATAAATGGCTTTGCAGAGGCAAAATTTAAGTTTATTTTTTTTTTAAGTTCTGTTGAACAAATATTGCATTTGCAAATCCATTTAAAATACCACAAACAGCATGTTTGTGTCTGTATACACACCACATTTTAGCTACGCCAAAGCAATATATTTTAGTGAATCCAGAATGATACATTTTTGATACATTTGTGGCGTTATAAATGGCTTTACAAAGGCACTTTTCGTTCAACAGAAAATTCACCTCCCGCCGTAACACCAACTGCTGAACCGCATGTATATCGGATAAGGCCGAAAATTTGTTGTAAAGTTGACAGTGTGGCACAAATCTAAAAAATGGTTCCACTTGTTGAACAATCAACCAAATCATGCCTAGAATTTCAGCAGCAACAAATCTAAGAAATGGTTCTACTTGAAACTAGTCAGGTGGCACCATCTAGTCATCCCATTTTATAATTAAAATCGAAACTGAAATGGCTGTCACTTGAAACTGATTGCAGTCGCTTAAAATCGAAACTGAAAATCCTTCTCGTTGCTTTGGATGCTGCAGAAAGAATCAGCGCTGCCACAATATTTGACAAAATTAATTAATGACAAATGAAAATGAAAGTATTGGTAGTATGGTCAGATCCTGCTATCTGTGTTGAAAACAATTTGTCATTAAGTAAATACAACAGCATTAAGCGTTATAAATCCATTTTTTTAAAACTTGATGGCAGCCACAACAGGTCTGAAATTTCTTACTTTTCTAAATATGGACCAATTTCCTAAATTCTTTTAAAGTATCAACCATAACAGGTGTTTTACGAACGAATCCGTAAGAATTTTTAAGATGACCCGATTTTATCATTGAAATTATGATTTCCACCTCACTGGCTGCAAATCACAAGTCTTTACTTGTTTAATTTTCTCGCCAGTCAATGTTCCCTGATATTGCAGCCAAAAAAAAGAAAGAAGACATTAATTTTAGTTAAGTTTCTCATTTTCTCCTAGATTTCGGCAGCCATTTTTCAAAATATGGTCAGAATTCCACCAAAATCAATATTCTTCGGAATTTGGACCTCCCCTATCGATGTGCCGTATCAAAAATTAAAATTTCCTAATTTTTTTCCCCAATTTGGATATAGGTGTAAAATGTTCAGCAATGAACAAAAATAAAACTTGGTTTTGTTAAACTGCGGACTGAAGCACAGGGCCACAGCCTTACTGTTGTTGAATTTCGTCCAACGGATTTTTGAATTCACCTTCAATTTCTGGAATGTTTGGAAGGAGCGAGTTCCATTCGGAAAAGGTTAGTTCCAACTGGGTTATCGGGACCATATTCCAATCGAAAGTGTAGAGCATGAGTCGAGTAGCATCGCCGTTAAATTTTATTCTCAGTCTTTTATTTTCTCCAAGACGGGCTGCATCAAACATAGAATTGAGAGCATTCACCAACAACGAATTGAAATGATGTATCAACACGGCTTTTGTTGATGGACTTAGGAACAACCGAAGCACATTCTGAACCTGTTCTATGGTGCCCAAATCTGCACTTTCGTCGTCACCTCTGCCAAAATGAACTTTGTGGCTCTACGTTTTATAAGTTCTTGGTTTAAATCGGCATGATTTTTTAACAAAACATTGCACTCGTGGGCATTCAAATCAATTTGGGAATGGCCTGACTTGAAGAAGTTGACAACAGCATTTTCGCCGCATGAAGTGACGTGAACGGAGGATTTTGGCCCAAGGGTGAATACATTACTATCACTCATGGTTAGTTGTGGGCGCTTCTTTAATAATATAATAATAAAAGGTATTAATTTTTTCTTATGCTCTTATCCTTCAAATTCGCAAAGTACCTCTAATAAATGGTGTCCAGTCAGAATGATTCCTGAATTGGAGACCAAAATCGTGTTCCCAATTTGCAGTTCTATTGGCATGCTGTCAAAGCTAACCACGGTGGCTGCCTCACCAGCAATTTTATGAATGGTATTAACCGAATTAGCTCCGACCTGCAAACCCACTTGGAATTGAATATTGATTCGTGAGGCAAAGGCTATTACTTTAGTTATCCGACCGGGTTCAGAGGCTGTGATGTACTGTTAGCCACTTTCTGACAACCATTTAAAATTGTCTCTCGTTTCTAAATTCGAACGAAAACAGTACACGCGTCTGAGGACTCGTGATTCCCTCTTAATCCTATTTATTTGCCTGTCAAAGTATTTCTTGGTTGCTGCATCGCTGTCACTGGATGGCTGCCCCAAACTTACTATTTTCCTGTCAGCTAAGCTTAAATTTCCATCAAAATCTTTACTCAAACCTGTTTCAGATTTCAGATAGCCTAGAGTGACTGCTTTATTTTGACCCATGGGCACCCCGAGATTGAGATTTCAGGCTAAACTTAAGTTCCCTTCATCATTTTTAGAGAAACCAAGTGTGTTTTTAACGAATGTGACGGTAGCAGCATCTGAGTCAGAAATAGGAGGTGCTAGATTGGTAATTCTCTTCTGCCTGGCATTAAAATCACTGTGTGGTCTGCTCATGAAATGTCAATTATGTGATGCCGTTTTGGTCCGTTTTGTAGAGCTACCAAATTTATCGATGAAGCTCATATTTTTTCTTTCAAGTTAGGGATAATTTGAAAAAAAAGTTTTCACCCTGGAACAAACGTTGAATTACGTACAAGCAATACTGGCCGCGCAGTACCTCTCTAGATTCTTGGATACGTCGGTGGTTGGATAGGAAGTTACCACCGAGATATCTTTTGATCTCGAGAGGAGCTTTTAAACCAAAAGAATCGAAACAAAAACAACAGCTGGGCACTCGACTGAAATAACACACCCAGAGGCTTCCTGGAGCTATGGAGTCCTGTAAATTGATGATGATGCTCTCTCCATTCAGCCGCAGACGTTGAGGAAGGTGGTCTTTGCTGAACGTGCCTCTGTAATTGGTGATACCTAATTTTTCAGCATATCTGTTTAAATCTATGTTAGTCACAGCCCTGTTTAATGGGACACCTGTTTTAGATAATAACCTCGTCCAGGGTTTCAGTTTTTGGTAGTTTTTCTTTTTTTTTTGACGTCTTTTTTTAAGTTTTTTAAGTCCAGCTCCCTTCTTTCTATGCATGGCGAGCGCCTCCATGGCGGCGTTATGCCATTTCAATTCTTGCAGCTGCCTGCCGTTATTCCTGGCCGAGTTTACGGCTCTGGAAATTCCAGCTGATGCTCCAGCTAAACCATCGATAACGCTCAACCCCCTCCCCCCAGGGCTGGTAGGAGAGGAATTATGCTGCCGGTTTGATTTCGAGAAAGTTTCAAGCTCAGTCCTCGACCTGCCTTGCAAGCCTTCAATATTTACCATGTTGCGTTTTAGTGAGTGGAAGCTCACGTTCCGTCTCTTTAGCTGAGAATTGGAAAGGCGGAAAGAAGGAACTTTGCCAGCCTTGACGTGTTTTAACATTTTTTTGCTTTTGATGGGGAGTCAAAAAGACTGCAACGTTTTTATACATGATTTTTCCTCTTTATGAAATAAAAATAAAGCATCAAGCATCAAACCAAAACCTCGACTTTACTCCTGTCCAATTTCAAATACATTATTCTGTCGCTAATGACCAATGCTAAAGCTTTCATATTTTGGGGGACGGCAGCTCCGAAGCGTTTTTTTACTTGCAGATCTATAACTGACGAGGACAATCTCTCTGACTGTTTTGAGACGTCGAGGACAACCAAGGGACAATTTTTTGAGAAAGTATTGACTTCATAAGCTGGTCCAGATGATGCCGACCCCAACCCGTAGTACTGCTTCCTAAAATCTACGAACATTTGATACAAGTTAGAGACGTTACCTTGTGCAAAATTTACATTTAGATCGAGAAACGGGTAACGTTCGGAATTGAGCATTACGTGTACATCTGTAAAGCTGCAGTGATCGAAGACTGCCGAATTTTTTTCCCATCCTTGTCTCTGGCCATCTGAAAACCTATTACTAGTGAGGAAAGCACCAAATTTGGCACAGATGCTAATTTAGGTATACTGATGAAATCTGGATAGAGGGCCAACTGAATTTCTCAAACTGGAAGTGGAAACCGGAAGTGCCTATTTTCGGCCATGATTCAAACCCAAAAATAGCTTGACCGTCTCCATACACAAGGAAAAAATGTTTAAAAAGTGGCGCATCATACCTGAATACTATGCTTCACATTTCAAGGTATGACAGCTGACTGATAGGTAGCTTAAGGGCTGAAACGGAGGTCAAAAGGTCAAATTTTGGGCGAAAAATCACATTTTTGTAATTTTCTGCTAAAACCGATATTTATACAAAGGAAAAAAAGTGTTGAAAATGTGGTGCATCAGAACTTAATATTACTCTTGACATCTTTGGATACGACAGCCCTGACTAAAAGGTAGTTTCCGGGGTCAAACCAAGGTCAAAAGGTCGAATTTTGGACGAAAAATCACATTTTCGTTATTTTCTGCTAAACCGTAGATTTTACAAAACAAAAACATGTCTCAACATAATTAAAGGAATACGAATTTAGTTCCTTTTTTGTCTAAATAAAAAAATCGATAGTTTGGTTAGTTCAATGGTTTGGTTAGAAATTGTGAGATATTGTGACGTAATCAGCCACTATGGAATCACATGTCCTACTGTACTACAAACTTGGTATACATGCAGGAAGTAAACACACGTTATGATCATGCTATCAGCATGACTCTTTGTTGTTAGAACAATGTTGTTTGCCCTATAAGTGTCACAGCAATCATGTAATCCACGCAGCAAAGCAATAGCTCTCGACAGCTTCCCTTTGGATCAGTTTCACCGCAATAGTACAAGTTAGTACCCGATGGTTCAATTTGCCTGTGAAGTAACTCAAAAGCTGAAAGCAATACTGACCTTCACACACCAACCAAAAATCAAACCTGCTAAGGACGTTACACGTTTTACATATTGAAGTTATACAGCTGTAAAAGAGTTATAATCCTGTAAGTGTAGCTGCATACGGCTGAAGAAGGTCCGTACCCTACATTGTAGCTGCCTAATGGCACAAGAAAACAGCTAAAGAAGAGCCGGATCCTGTATTGTAGCTGCTTAATGGCTAAAGCGGACTCGTATCCCGTATTGAAGCTAGCTATAGAGCTGAAGTTGGCCCCAAATAGTGGCAGCTGACTACTTGCTTTATAGTTGCGTAATGGCTAACGAATGCCCCGTAGCTGCGTAACGGCTGAAAAAGACCCTATCAAGACTCTGAAAAGACCCTATTAAGCATCTATCTTGTATTGTAGCTGCTTTAAAAGTTTAGAAAATACGGTTGCTGCATTGTAGCAGCTTAATTGCTGAAAAAGAGCTGAATTCTGTATTGCAGCTGCTTAATGACTGAAGAAGACCTCAAATCTAGTATTGTAGCTGTCTAACCGTCGAAGAAGACCCAGGAATTGCAATATTGCTGTCTAATGGCTGAAGAAAACAGGTCCTGCAGGCTAGAGTAGTCACATATGCACTAAGGAGAGGAATCATTTAACCCTGTCTTTAAACTAGATAGAAGGAAGAGAAATATTACACGTGCAAATGTTAACATGAGTGGGTGCTAGACCCTGTCTGTGTAGCTAGACTCTTCATAAAGACTGAAAAGGAGTCAGATTCTTTCTCTGTAGTGTTGAAACACCGTGGGTGTTTTGAGAAGAAGCCAGATCCTCTCTGCTGAACAGTCAATGTAGAAAAAGATTTTATGTTTTGTGTTGGTCTTTGAATGTTTAGAAGTAGTGAGACCTTCTCTGTTTATGTATTTACTGATAAAATGTATTCTCACTTTGCAATATCTGATATCAGAGGAATCCAACTACTTTTGTGTCTAAAGACTTTACATGTACATATGTAACTGCTGAAGGAAGGCAAGACGTAGGTGGAGAAGCACATATCAGCACAAAGGTCTAAATACTGAGGAGGTGCTAGATCCTTTGGGTGTATAAGTTTTCAGGGCTAAAGTGGGCACAAAATAACTTTTCTATGAAACTAGTTACAAAGAACTAGTTTATCTGTGAATGTGACAATTCTCCGTTGTTTCCTAATGGTTGATACAAAGACAAATCCATTTTCTGTAGCTTGCTGAAGGATGAAAGAGCACAGGTTTTCAGTGAAGCTACTTGTAGCTGAAGAGAAGTCGGATCACCTGTTAGTGGCAGCTCATCTATGTAGATTCAAATAGATATCAAACCCTGTAAGCTGTCTGAAACAAAGTGGGGTATTCTACTTGTATAACTGTTGGAACACTGACAAGTATATATTTTCTTTATTTATTTTAAGTATATACTATATAATCCAGATACGTGCATACAAGCTGCATGGATGTCTTAATACTGAAGGATTCGCATGATCTTTACATAATTATTTGAAACTGAGAAGTCATTCCATGTCATTCCATGTATGTGTAAGAACCTGAAGTTTGAAAATCTTCAGTCAACTAATGTTCTAAATAAATGTTTTGAGACTATAAACCTGATTGTTGCTTAATGTGAATGCTCTAATCTATGTTGTTGTAAGAGTGTAAGAAGGTAGCCATCTGGATGAAGCTGCTTGGGGCTGACGGACACAAGGAAGAGACAAATCTTATCTGTATAGTTCCTGGAAAGTGGAGGACAGATAAACCTGGTTTGCAACCAAAAAGGCCATTTAACTTTCAATGCAAGGCATAAGATGACGAGATTCCACAATTCATCAGTTTAGGCCAGTAAAGCTGAGAAAGAAAATTTGTTGGGGCATTCTCTGAGAAATAGGTACAACCATCAGTCGTAAAGAGAAATAGGACGAGCTAAACCGACCTTCTGGAGCTCTGAATTCCCAGGATTCTCGTGTGGGGTAGATATACCCCACACACCACTCTGAAGGGTAAGGATAAATATCTTGGCAAGGGCATGTCTGGAAACAGTTTGTAAGCAATCTGAACGCTTAAGTTAATGACCCATTAGTACAACACAGACAGAGGCAGAACGAATTATTTTCTTCTTCCTTCGAATGTTGAGGAGCCAACACTCGTAAAGTCACTAGGAAAGTCACTGGTAAAGTCACTAGGAATGGGGTACTTTTCCATGTGAATCTTGCTCATGATATCCTATGAGCATGAGCTTTGAGTCTGAGAATCAGTGTTTGCAGGTGTTAGGTGAAGATATATTTTGCCAGTAAGACCAATAAAACGGGTTTGCTATAAGTAACAACCGATTAATGGCTGATTGTCAACCGATTAATGGCTATGTTGTTCAATTTTATTGAATTTTTTCTACTACTAAATTTTAACTACTGAAATTTAACTACTACATTTTAACTACTACTGAATTTTAACTACTACTTAATTTTAACTACTACTGAATTTTAACTACTACTAAATTTTTAACTTTGAGTTGTTACTATGCCTTTTCTAAACAAAAATATTGTAACTACCTAGTCTCACCTAAAAGGAGGACAGTTTTTTGACAGTGTTTGTAAAATAGCTTGCTTAACTGTGGGACAGAGCTATGTCAAAATGCATATGCCCTACATCAGTACTAAAGAACAGGTTTGGCTCACACCATAATTACAAAAAATATTTTTATTGGCTTCATTGAATAAAGGACCTCTACACCTTTCAGATGAACTTATCTACATCCTTTTCTAGGATTAGTAATGACATAATAGCAGTTCAACTTCCAAAGTCATACATACACACTGTCGTTATGATAAAAAAGAAAGAGTGACCATTAGTCAGGTAATATTCCAGCAATTTCTAACCAAACCATCGAACCTGGCACATTTTTATTTAGACAAAAAAGGTCTAAATTCGATTTCCTTTAATTATGTTGACACATGGTTTTTTGTGTGAAAGCAATGGTTTAGCAGAAAATGAATAAATTTTGATTTTTCGTCCAAAGTTTGACCTTTTGACTTTCGTTTGACCTTTAAGCACCTTTCAGTCAGGACTGTCATACCAAAATTGTCCAGAGTAGTATTAAAGCTTGATGCGTCATATTTTAAACATTTTTTCCTTTGTAAAAGCAACGGTTCAGCAGCAAATGATAAAAATGTGATTTTTCGTCCAAAATTTGACCTATTGACCTCCGTTTCAGCCCTTAAGCTACCTAACAGTCAGCTGGCATGCCTTTAAATTTGAAGAATATTATTCAGGTAGGATGCAACACATTTTAAACAATTTTTCCCATATTTGGAAATTGGTCAATATATTTTTTGGTTTGGCTTATGGCTGAAAATAGGCACTTCCGGTTTCCACTTCCGGTTTGAAAATACAGTTGGCCCTATATCCAGATTTCATCAGCATACCTAAATTAGCATTTGAGCCAAATTTGGTGCTTTCCTCACTAAAATGCAGAAGTTTAGGCTTATCTACCCCACTAGTACCAGTGTCTGAATGCGAGGGGGACGCTGATGCCCGAATCCACCATGGTGTACAGTTTGTTTTTTTGAATGTCGGAGGGAGTCACGTGCGGGAGGAACCAACTAATTTGGTCTAAGACTATCTTGCTGGCATCAATGCCCTACACTCTGAATATAGCATTATCGTCCGATGATTGAATAAGGACCAGTGTTTGTTGACAAGCATTTAACATTTTTGTATAGTCTTTGAAAATGCCCACTAAGTGGAACAATTGCACGGTGAAGGAATGACTGCCTTTCGGGTTGCGGGCAATGAGCACGTCTTCTTTGTGTTTTAAAATCAAATTCTCAGTATCGTCTGTTGAAGATCATTATGGGAGTCCAAAATTCATTCACTATTGGTCAGTTCCCCCTGTTGCTCCGCAGAGTAACTAACTAAGCCTTTAATGGTGCTTGCAAAACAGGGCATATTTAATTGGTCGACTGTATCATGCTAATAAATATGCGGCAGCATTATTCACCAAAGCAATTTTATCTGTCACGGTGTATGCCAAACTGTCAGAAATCTTGACAAGTACACCTTTCACGTGAATGTAGCTTTTGTCCAGGTGGGTGAATAAATCTTGGTTCTGAACCGTAATTCTGATTTCGCTGTTGGGAGTATCCACGTTCGTACCCACTATTGGTAATTGTAACTGATGACTGATTCGTCCAGTATGAATGGTTCTGTAAGGTTCAGATATTCCTCATTGCTCTCCATCTTTAGGCGCTGATGAGACTGTCTATGAATTTGACGTTTTCAGGACTCAGAAATTGTCTCCTTCTAGCTCTGAAATTCTCGTTGTCGCCCCTTTCGCTCGTGGTAATGTTTTTCTCTTATAAGAGCCGCCCAATTGGTTGTGGACGGTTGGTTCTTTAGCTAAAGTTAGACTGGGAACAGTCGGTTTAATAATATTCTTATTAAATTTCAACATTTTTGGTTTTTTTTTTTCGTAAGTGTAGTCTCATCGTTAATGTCTCACCTCTCAAATTAACAGGCCTGTTGGCCTGGTCGGTCAACCAAATTCTATTAGAGTAAACCACGTTTTTAGTAACGGGCAGGTATATCAGATTGTGAGGTGAAGAAACCACTTTGTATCCCGCGGAGACGTTGGAGAAAAGCGAGTAGAGAGTCGGTTGGGTCGACGTATGAACCAGAGACCAAATCGCAATGAACAAGTGTGCTATTCACGTTTAAAATATTCACGCCATTCGTTCCCTCTTGCCGACCGAAACTATAAATCTTGGCTTCGAAACCGAAATTCTTTGCTAAACTAGGTTGCTCAGAAAAGTCGACCTTCAGTCTTCGGTCGGTAATGTTCAGTTCGCACTTCAGAGTGTTTTTATTTCCTTCGATGAAAATGTAAGGCACGTTTTCTGAGTAGTTCCAGTGCTTGTTATCTTTCAGTTTTCTGTAGATGACTTTTACAATTTCATTTAATTCATAACAACCTTCTGGGACGATGATTTTAATCCAGGTATTACTGTAGTCCGCTATGTAAGTGAAAGAGTTGGTCACGTCCTGTACAACGTTAGGATTGGAGTTGAAAGTTTCCAGATTCACTAGAGCCAATTCGTGGACACCTTCCAATATCAGTAGAGAAACAAAAGCAGTGACAAAGTCGTTTTTTTCTGACGAAAAAACGAGGGACATTCTTAGTTTAATACATTAATATCTACCAAATTTTCCGATCAGTTTGCGATATTCGCCGTTGGACAACAATGCTTTGCTTCGCATTTCTGTGAAAATGTGCACAAATTCTTCGCCCAGAGAATTATTGCCAGCCTCTGTAGATGCTCTGAGGAGCTTCAGTCTTTCGCACAAGTCATTCGGATCTCTATAGAACCAGTATCCTTTCCCTACAACCTCGGCAGGTCTGCCCCAAAAAGGTTTTATAAAAGTCGTGTACTTGAAACTGGCGCTGGACTTCAGTCTACTTGTACTGTCATCGTTGTTGTGGTATATGGCTTTACTCCTCTTCAGAATATCGTGGTAGTTTAGAAGGCTGGCATCTCCATCTGGTGGCTTCGAATGGTTTTTTAACATACCCAACTGCCACAAATCGTCCGTCCCTTCGTACATTTTTCCTGATCAAGTCGTTGTCTTGAAAGTCTACTTGCATGGATCCAATCATATAACGTTTAACCTCCGGGTCGTATCGAATGCCAAAAGTGGGGTCGATCAGACTCTCTCGAGGTGCAAACATGATGAGATACATGGTGGCTAGCGGACCGAGTCTGACTGTGGAATTGCCGAATAAAGAGGCCTCTTCCATTTGTCTCCTACGAGCCCCTGGCGTAAGGGCAAGAGACATGTCGGATGGTGCATCCGGTAATGTGCCCATGGAACTCGAGAGTCGTCTCCTGGCACCCACGTGAAACTGTATTTCACCATCGTTACTATCTATATTCTCGTTTTCAGTATCAATGCGGCCCGTAGCTGCCTCCAGAGCTTTCTGAATATACTCTAACCGTTTCCCATGATATTTTTCTTGTTTCTTCGGTCCAGCCTCTAGAGCCAACAGTTCTTTGATTTGTCGTTGATGCTGAGCCGAAGCCTCGCTCCCCTGTAGCATATGGATTTTAGTCTGGTCTACTATACGATCAACGACTGGTCTGAATATCTTTTGTAAATGTTCAGATTCTGTCTGCTTTTCCAGTTTTGTATTCTAAAATTTTTGTTCAGACGCTTTTTTAGAACCTCGTACTGATCGACCTCTTTCTGGAGTTTGCTTCTCCTATTTTTAGTTTTAGTAGACATGACGGTTTAGTACTTTATATAATAATGTTTAAGTCAACAAACGTTAATGTCAACAAAAACCTTCGGCAGATAGACGTACGTTAATGTCAACAAAAACCTTTGGCAAACACGTCGTTGTTAGTCGAGCATTCTTCTATACCTTCGATCCAAGGGTTTAGTTTTATCAATGAGTAAGAATCCGTACGGAACCGAGTTCCAAACCTTACCACACATGCGACGAAACTCGTCGAAAATAATGTCACCACTAACGTCGTTATTTATTGAAGACGTGTTTGAGGTTTGCTTCATCTTGCCTGAAGAGAATTATAATGTTAGAATTGTCTCAAATAACTCTCTTGGGTATCCTGCTATAAGTCTGACGTAAATAAGAGATCGAGGCGTCCGTGTGCCTGCCGTAGGTGAAGTAGCGTTCGATTCTGTCTTGTTTCTCAATCATGAAATCGTCCTATAAAATTACCATTTTGCCAAACAGTTCTTCTGGTGGTGGAATATTTTCATTGTTGGAACAAAAGGTAGCTACGCCCGGACATATTTCCTCGAAAGCTCTCCTGAGATGGAAATATTTGTTTTGAAATAAGGACTTGGAGTACAGAGCAGGCTCTCATAATTCAACCAACCTGAATTGCAAATGATATTTATAACTAAATTGGTCTTTCCATAACCGGCAGGGCCACAAATGATGCACTTTACGTCCTCTGGAAAATTCAGTAAATTACCAGTCGATGGTCGTTTATTGACATCGGCTATGTCATAATTTAACACTTTCATCTTTCAGCTGCTTTGAGATAAAATGGTATTTTGATAAAAATTCTCTCAAAACTAGTATCTAAAATACCTTTTTATTCTCATTTTATAAATACACAGATATGTACTGCCTCAAATGCAAAAGAGTTACAGCCACTAAAAATGTCAGGCACGTTGTGACTAAGAATTATAGACAACTGCTGAAGGGTGAGTGTAAAATGTGCGGCACGAGGAAAGCACAGTTTCAGAAAAGCAGAGGCTCTGGATTGTTGAACAGCGCGATAGACAAGTTGCAGACATAGGGCCTTAGGGCTTCGGGCAGATGACCAGGAGTGGTTAACGCTCGTTAAACCCTTTAACCCTTTAGACAAGTTGCCAGTGGAATTTCACATTCCGGGATACAACTATTGCAGTCCCGGAACAAAACTGAACAAGAGACTGAACAGAGGCGATGCTGCTATCAATTCTCTGAATGAGGCCTGCAAACAGCACGACATCGAATACTCTACCAAACCAGACGGGGAACGAAGGCACGAAGCTGATAGAAAGTTGGCCTCCGATGCAATAAAAGTAGCAAAATCTAGCAAAACTGGTCTGAAAGAGAAATTGGCAGCAGCTGCCATAGCCGCAGCTATAAAAACCAAAATAAAGTTGGGAATGGGAATTTTAAAAAAAGATCAAATGGAAACTTTAGTGGAGGAGCGGCACAAGCCAGCTAGGCGGCACTTTCCGAGGATGCGCGTTATTAGCTATGGGATAGGTGATTTAGTTCAAGC
This sequence comes from Lithobius niger, assembly GCA_023313725.1. Classification (NCBI taxonomy): domain Eukaryota; kingdom Metazoa; phylum Arthropoda; class Chilopoda; order Lithobiomorpha; family Lithobiidae; genus Lithobius; species Lithobius niger. The sequence continues at coordinate 99,136 of JAHWFP010110130.1, forward strand.
AGACCTGGTCGAGATGACACCTTACTTGGAAGAAAAGTAAATTTACAAATACTTGCTGTCTGCCATCAATTTATTCTCTAAATACGCTTGAGCCGTCCCTGTGAAATCGAAGAACGCTGAGGATGTCACTGCGGCTTTTACCGAGATATTAAACACGATGTCTAATCCCATTAATAATCTACAAACTGATGAAGGGAAATAATATTATTATAATGATTTTGCAGCACTAACGAAATGCTACAAAATAAACTACTATTCGACCAAGTCAGAACTAAAGGCGAGCGTAGTAGTGTGCCTAAATCGCACATTGAAAAGCATGATTTGGAAACGGTTCAATCAGCGAGGTAACCACAAGTGGATAGACATAATAGATAAAGTAGTCAAAGATTACAACGACAGAGTTCATTCTACCATTAAAATGAAACCATCCAAAGTAACTAAACGCGATGAATCAGAGACCAGAAACATATTGCTGAAAAAAGAGCCATTCCAAAAAGAAGAAGAATAGTTTTAAAGTCGGGGATTTAGTATGATTGACAACGGCAAAATCTGTTTCGACAAGGCATATTTGCAAAACTTTACCAACGAACTGTTTGAGGTGAGTGAAGTCAGAAAAACTCGACCGACTTGCTATAGGTTGGTCGGCCAACTGTGTAGTAAAATCGTAGACACTTTTTACGAGCAAAAGTTGCAGAAAACTAACGTGCCAGATTTGTTTTTAGTCGAAGAGATTCTGAAGACTAAAAAAGTCGGAGGGAAAACTCGTTACCTCGTGAGGTGGAAAGGGTACGACGAGCGCTTCGACAGTTGGCATGACGAAAAGTCAGTTGTTCTAGGAAAATAACAACAAAAATACCAAATTTTTCCTCCTATTATTTATATCATTAAACAGAAACATTCATTTGGAGAAATGGAAAAAAACAAACTTTACCTACGTTTCCTGTGCTCAAACGTATCCTACCCGAGAAAGATTGATACAACACCTCATAGAGACACACAGGAATAGTTACCCACCCGAGTGCGATGGCTTCGAGAGGGAGTCGGACTGTAGAGACGATCCCATCCTCTGTGATCAAGGACTCGAGCACCAAAAGTACAAGAAAGCTGTGCAAGCTGTAGACCCGTTGTACCTTTTAATGTTGATGCGAAGAGGTATAGAAGCTCTACTATGCGAATGTCTCCGGCAATTGGTAACTTGCAGAGCTCAAATTGGTTTAGGAGTGAGTTTTGTTCGAAATGGCCAAGAAATACGAACTGGATTTCAATCCCACTACTCCCCAATCTATAATCCATTAGATATTCCCAAGTTACTGGACGCAGCTTACGCTAAAATCCAACGTTCCATCGACGAATTCGCCAAAAGAGGGACTGGTTGGGTGATAAATCGCTCCTACTAACTCACAATCCGAATAGCAAAAATCGACCCGCTCAGACCGGGATCTTACATTCCTCTGCCCACAAAATTAAAAAAAGGAAGTCGAAGTGTGTAGTCCATGTTCAAAATTTCTCAGTCCAGAAGTGCTTCTTGTATTCAATTCTGCCTGCCAAACACAAATTAAGCATGGTGAACCCGAAAGAATATGAAGCATATGTGAGAACGGTAGATTGTTCAATGTTGGACTTTCCAACGCGGCTGGATAACATTCACGCATTCGAGATGGCCAACAATGATTTATCGATCAATGTGATTGCTTATACCAAAGAGAATGGCTTGTATCCCTTCGTGTGAGCTCGAATTTTAAAGGTCAACTCGTACATCTTCTTTTATTGCCAATGAGCTGACAAATTTTCACTACTGCACCATTGTGGATTGTGACCAATTTCTCCGACACAAGGGATCAGGAAGCAACCCGAAAAATTACTGTCGAAATTGTTTCGCCGCTTATGGAAAGGCATCGCTGAGATAGAAACACAAACTGGACTGTACAAGAACCAATCCGTAACCTCAAGCGCTCAAATTCTTAAAACCGGGCGAAAACATTTTGAAGTTTGAAACTTTCAATAGAAGAAATATTCACCCCAAAATCATATGTGCTGATTTCGAGTGCCTTCTGAAACCCATTACTTCCTGTAACAGCTCCGGGAAGAAAATCAACCACCATCAACCTTGCAGCTTCGGTTACGTCGTGGTGGGGCGTGGAAACTTTCAAAAAGCTGCTTGTTGTCTGGGAGAGGATGCCGTTGAGCAATTCCTCAATCGGTTGGTGATTGAAGACGCGAGTACGACGAAACATTAAAAAGAGTCCAACCACTATGTCTCACTCCCGTCCAGGGGCTGATTTTAACCACGCTGTAGACTGCATCTACTGCAAATAACCATTCGGTTCAAAAGATGACAAAGTCCGGGATCACTGCCACGTTACCGGCTAGTACAGAGGAGCTTCTCACTCCAGTTGTAATCTGAATGCCCAAGAGCGCACCACGATCCCTGTGGTATTTCACTGCCTCGAAGGTTATGATATGCATCTACTGGTAAGAGCTGTACACAAGTTTTCGAAAAATGTAGAAGTCCTTGCGAGAAATACAGAAAGGTTCATGAGCATGACCATCACTGTTGATATGGGATGGGATGAAGCATAAAAAAAAGATTCGGCTTAAGTTTATAGACAGTTTTAATTTTCTCTCCTCTTCGCTAAAAACTGTGACGGGGAGACATAAACGTGATTACGAGTTTAGGAAGGTGAAGGGGTTCTTGAATGATGTTAGGAAGGACAAATGGTTCCTTCCCGATGTCGAGGGAGACACTGCCGTGTATCTGTTAACCCGTAAGGGATACTACCCTTATGAATACGTTTCCAGCATGAATGTGTTCGAAGAGGAGTCATTACACCGAAGAAGACTTTTATTCCAAATTCAAAGAAGAAGGCCTAACTGACGAACAACACGATCACGCCAAAAAGTATTGGAGTATGCTGAAAATCAAAAGGTTTTTCTCTTACCACGAAATGTATCAGCTGACCGACTGTCTGCTTTTGGCAGACATTTTCGAAGAATTCCACAGGATCTGCTTGCGAGACCACGACCACCCCAGGGTTTAGCTGGGCGGCAGCTTTAAAGATGACCAAAGCCGAGCTGGAACTATTTACTCACTCTAGCAAACATAACTTCATCTTGTCGGGAATACTGGTTGGAGTTAGCTTCATTAGTCGAAGGTTCGCGGAGGCTAACATCCCGTACATTCCCGACAAGTACGATCCAACAAAACCTAACAAGTACATCATCGATTGGGACGTCAATAGCACTTACGGCTGGGCCATCAACCAGCTGCTGCCTTACAACGGCTTTAGGTATTTGACTAAAGATGAGATTCGAGCTTTCAATGTGACTAAGATAGCAGACACGTCACCGGTAAGATACATTCTGGAAGTAGATCTGGACTACCCGAACGAACTTCACAATCTCCACAACGACTACCCGCTTCCTCTTGAAAAATTTAAAGTAAAAGAAGAATTAGTTTCAGACTATTCGAAATCGTTGTTGCGAGGAAAACCAGTGAAACCTGTCGCAAAGCTAGTGGCCTACCAACTGAGGAAGATGTGGTATGTAATTCACTACCGTAACCTAAAGTTCTACCTCGAACACGGCTTAGTCCTTCGTAACATCAGGAGGGTGCTGAGTTTCAATCAGAAGCCCTGGTTGAAACAATATATAGGTTTTAATATGGCAAAACGAACGGATTGGAAGATGGTGTCTGAAGGGGAATTTCACAAAGTTTGTACTTGTTCTGTGTTTGGGAAGACGATAGAACAGAAACAGAAAAGACTGAAAGTCAAGCTATGCACCGACAGCAAGCGAGCCATCAAATATTCTACCCAACCCAACGCCGATTCGTTTTAGATATTGCACGACATCCGGGTTCAGATCAACTGGAAAGTACTCAAGGTGGCTTGCGATCTTCCCACCTACTCGGGGTTCGCCATATTAGAGTTGTCCAAACTCCTTCTCTACGAATTTCAATACCAATACATACGGACCCAATATGGAGCTCGAGCAAGACTGCTGTTCACAGACACGGACTCGCTGTGCTATTGTATCGAAACCGAGAACGTGTACGCGGACATGACTAAAAACATGAGTAGATTCGACACTAGCAACTACGGTCCTCAACACCCACAGTTCTACAACGTCAACAAGCAAGTGGTGGGAACAATGAAAGATGCCACGAAGGGAGTACCGATAAAAGAGTTTGTGGGGTTGAGTATCAAGATGTATTCGCTTGTGACCCCCAAAGTGAAACGAAAAAAAGCGAAGGAAATTTCCGAATGATTCGTGGAGAAACACTTAAGCCACGAAGATTATAGGGCGACTCTCCATTTGAATCAGGAACAAAGAGGGAGTTGGTGCAAGATCGCCAGTGACATCCATCACCAGCTGGTCACGACCGTGGTGAATAAATCCCTACTGTCAGCCTACGACGACAAAAGATTCCTCGTAAACGAAGTGGAAACTTTTGCAATCGGACATCGTGGCATCAAATATATTTCTTATCGGACATCGTGGCATCAAATATATTTCTTACCATCAGGATGATGACTACGATGAGGATGACTATCATTATGATTTGCTCATGGAGTCTTTATCCGATGACGGAGTATGGACAGATATGTCTGACAGTGTAATCAGGGATGTAGAGGCGGAAACTCGGTGGAACAGGGATGAAGTGGAACAGAGGTTAAACGAAGTTGAAAATGTCGAGGTTCAAGAAGCCGAGATAAGAAGATTGCGGATGAGGGAGAGTAGGCAGTTGAAAGTGCAAAATGAAGAGTGGAAGAAGAGAGCCAGGGATAAACGAAGACGGTCAGATGGGGCGAGACACGCCACACTAACTCCTAACCAGAAAAAGAAAAAACAAGCTACGGAAAAAGACCAACGTTCGAGAATGATGGTAGAGGAGAAAATAGTGTTCAGGGGGGGGGGATGTGGCTTAATGGCGCGTCGACAGCTTGGTCATTAGCGCCAACCTCAGTCACAGTGCAGTGGTCCGGGTTGCCACTGCACCACACATTACAGAGATATTATTCAAACCCCTAACCTAAATCTTGTCATACAGGGAAAAAAGAATAAACCCTGCATCCCTGATTACACTGTCGGACATATCTGTCCATACTCCGTCATCGGATAAAGACTCCATGAGCAAATCATAATGATAGTCATCCTCATCGTAGTCATCATCCTCATGGTAAGAAATATATTTGATGCCACGATGTCCGATAAGAAATATATTTGATGCCACGATGTCCGATTGCAAAAGTTTCCACTTCATTTACGAGGAATCTTTTGTCGTCATAGGCTGACAGTAGGGATTTATTCAGTGTTCAGGGAAAAAAGAAGGTCGGCTCAAAGAGTGCGAAGAGAGAAAAAGAAACTGATGGCTCGGTGATGGCAGGCTGAGCTGCTGTAATAATGTTTTTGTTGTATAAAATAATTTTGATCAATAATAATGTTTTGTTGTATAAAATAATTTTGATATGTTTGATGAATAAAATAATTTTGATATGTTTGATGAATAAAATATATTTTTTTTATTAAAGAACAAACTCTACAATACATTCTCATCATGGATGACACTAGCGGTCAAAGTCACAATTGAAAGCGGACCGACTCTCATTTTTAACAAAGTGGCCGAGCTTACCACAGAGATAAAACTAAATTCGTTCGAATGGACTTACCTGTACGGACTGGGTGAAGAGATTAACAAGTCTGTACTCAATCAGTGGAGGGAGAAATTGCAGCCTAAAGACGAAGAGAAAATACATTCGCCTGAAAAGGTTGGGAAAGTACGGACGAGGGTCAATGGAAAAGGCTTACGGTTCCCAGTTCCAAACAGGTCGTCGAGCTGTTCATCGAAATAGCCGGAGAAGTGTTAATCGAGCTGTCTGTACACGAAAAAAATATGCTGGCAATAATGTTTGAACTGTTTGAACTGTGTGTCGACAGAAGAAACAAAATGAAATTATTGTTGGGTTTTAAAATGAAAGCACTTCGTGGCGGAGAGGAGAAAAGAAACAGAGTATGATTTACAAATGACGACATGCAAGTGCACTTTGTGGAATACGACCATAAAACAATGGCGGTGGTTATTTTGTTGCAACTTTGTTTTTACGGAATGGTCTGAGCTCTACAAACACTTTGTGAGCATCGATAAACTCATGGGAAAAGTTTCCAGAGGGGGAGAAAACGAATAACGGATACTGACTGCAGTACAACCGGCCCGGAAAAAAAATTAAAAAAATATTTCCCATTCATGAGCACAGCCCCTTGTAGGTATCGTGTACTATTCACTTAGTTTCGAAAAGGTTTTGTGGGAAGCCAGTATCCTAGTAGGTCTCGTTGAAGGCAGAGCCAGTATTGTAGTTGGTCAGTTTGGGGGTTGGGGCTTCGATAACAATAGAATACAATGGGTTTTGAGCACAGTGCATCGTCATAGTGAATTGCCTCTACTGATGTTGGAGAGTGGTCAAAAAAGGTTTAAATAGACTATTCCTGAACTCAAGCCTCTGTTGAAGAAAGGAATAATTTATCAAATGCCAGCCAATTTCAACCTGATAGTAAACAACGTCATATGTCCAGTCAAGCCTATAGTAGCGAATACAACAATCGACTGGGCTTTGTCTTAGGTGATTCAAGATTTGAAAGATAAGTCCAGGGTGGGGGTCCCTCTCTCTTCTTCCACCCTGGACAAGTCGGTGGTAGATGATGACACCGAACTCGAAGTGAGGCTATTCATTTTGGATTTAGAAGTGTTTGATCCCGTGCACGACAGGTATTTCTTTACTTTCAAGCTGAAAACTATATAGGATGAAATGCATTACAAGCTCTTGATTTTGTTGAAATGGTACAAGGATAAAATTTTGGAATCTTTTAGAACAATATCGACGTCTTATGGTAAACATTAAAACTCAAATTAATTATCGGATTATGCATTCTCATTGAAACAGCGATGGATAATATGGAAATTATTAAAACTTATTTTAATAGCAATCTGACTAGAGTGAGGAACAAGGAGGTTATTTCGGAAATATTGAAAAAGATTCTGCATAGTATTGGATAGTTTGCCGTAGAAGACAGTGGAAGGGTTGTCAAGTGCTGCGTGTGTACCATACTATAGACGCTATGAACTATGTGTTGGGATCTATAGACTGTTTGCTAAGAAAGGTTACACAGCAATCCCCAACAAGCAGAAAATAGGTTTCGATATATTGGTCATTGAGCATAATGAGTATTGTTGATGTTTTGTGTGCTCTGCATTTATAGCTAGATGATACGCTAAAGCCAACAACCTGTATATCCTATATGCCTTCAAGCCTAATAAATAGAATGAACAGTGTGCACTAGCCAACTAAACACAGACCACACAACACTGTTAGTTAGCCACTGGTGTAGTGGCTATTTGTATAAAGAATTAGGCTGCACGAAGGTATCCTTCAACTCTATATTAAACGAGCAGAAAAAGATCATGGCTTGCGTGGATTTCCACAAGCAACGAATGAAACGTTTAAGCAAAGGGCAGTGACTGCTCTTCAAACTGCTACGATGTGCCATCTTTTGAAATACACTCCATTTACACCCGCCGAAGAAAAGTTCAACGGGTTCACGAAAGTACGAGACCACGAGTCGACCACATCAATGGTAAATTTAGAGGTGCCACAAGAGGTTACAATTTAGAGGTTACAGCAAGTGAAACTTTGCTTACACTTTTAATAAAAACTTACCATATCAGTTTAGTTCACTTTCCGAGAGTGAAGGCACCCACGAAGACACAAAAAAAAGATAGCTTTATTAAAATTTTCGCTTCTTTGCCTTTGAATCTTGGTCACTAAACCTAAAAGAATACACAAATTACGCAAATGCCAAAACAGTTTGAAACTACCCTTAACCTTCATACTTACACATGTTAAAAAGACACATAAAATTGCTTGCAGTAGGCACACCCCACCATATTGGAGTGACGTTACCCCTAAACATTATTAAAATAGAAATTGTTTCTAAGACTGACGTCAGTCTTAGAAACAATTTCTATTTTAATAATGTTTAGGTGTGACGTCACTCCAGTATGGTGGAGTGGCCTACTGCAGGCAATTTTATGTGTCTTTTTAACATGTGTAAATATGAAGGTTAAGGGTAGTTTCAAACTGTTTTGGCATTTGCGTAATTTGTGTATTCTTTTAGGTATAGTGACCAAGATTCAAAGGCAAAGAACTGAAAATTTTAATAAAGCCATCTTTTTTTGTGTCTTTGTGGGTGCCTCACTCTCGGAAAGTGAACTAAACTGATATTTCATCCTCACGACCAACTAATTTCTAAAAACTTACCAGTTGTTATGCGTAATTTCGAAAAATACGACAGCCATTTCGTCGTGAAGGCTTTGAATTTGTTTAAAGATTTGATAGATCTGCATAATGTGTGGATAATCGCTGGAACAAGGAAAGAATCAGCAGCTTGATGTTGGGTTGTTTTACTTTCATCGATACCCCAGCATTTACAAAGATATCGTTGGAAACGTTAGCTTCGAATTTAAAGTGCTTTAACATGACGGACAAGCTTTTCGAAGGTGAATTAATGGAACTTGTGCAAGGTCATAGACAAAAAGAGTTACTTATGTGTGAATACCTGACAAACGTGAAAGTGTTGGAGGAGACATGTTTCCGCCTGTGTCAGTGTTTACCTCATTGTTAAAAGGAGTGATACGCTCTGAATCGTATGAACATGCGATGAAGATTTGGGATTTAGGAAAATGCAAAACGTTTGGAGATTACCAAGATCTGTATTTGTAGACAGACTTTGGGCTTTTAGCCAAAGTCTTTGAAAACTAAGAGTGAAGAGTTTAGCTATTAACGGATTGGACCTTCCCATTACATTTCTACACCTTCGCTATCTTGAAATACGGCGCTCAAGAGGATGGGAATGTCTTTGTACCTCTTCACTAATATTTACATGCATCTTATGGTGGAATAGGGCATAATAATTGGTGGCTCGTTTATAGCTAGAAGATACGCTAAAGCCAACAACCCATATATACTATCTACCTTCAAGCCTAATATACTATATTAATACCGTAAGCGCTCAAGGATCAACATCAGCAGTACCAACCAACAATTAAAGTTTTTTTTCATTCTCCGTGCACGTGGGATGTCTTTGCTACAGTGCATAACAATTCTTGGTGCACGTATTATGTGTTTCAAACTTTCATCTAAAACAGTTCACTGGATGGGTGAAATGAAAAGCCCCATGTTTTAGCTAAACCCTTAAAGTTTTAAACCAACTAAGCCACATTTTTAATTTCGAGGCTAGTAGGCCTCGAAATTAGCAGCAATTAACGATAAGATAGCTTATTTGTTTCGTAGATGAAGGCTTTCAAAGCTGAGCTGAATTGTTTCAAAGTAAGCAGCGACAATCATTGTGTGTGCGAACGTTGACACTCGGTAAATGAGCAACAATTAGAATTGCAACAATTATAACGACAATCTGCCTCATTTGGTTGTGGAATGTAGCATTGTCGACGTCCTGACTTTCGTGTAGGATTGAGTGCATGACTCCCAGGTCTGTAGAACTCAGGTAAATAAATGCAATTCAATTCAATTCGTTAATGAGCGGACTTACTTCCTTACTGAATGCTGGCTTCTTCATTGATTGTTTTTTTAGACTTCAATCAAACTTCATTGTCACCTTTCCGTGGCTACACCAAAATAGGGAATATCCCGACTTTTCGGCCCATGGATGGATCAGAAGAGGGTGAAAAGGAGACAGAAGGGTAGGAGGGAGAGAAATCACATTGCAGTGGGAGGGGGGGGCCGATTCATTGAGGGGGGATGGAGTATGTAGAGGGAATCATTAAAACCTAAGACCAGACACCTCAGAGACATACAGACTCAACACTGAGGGAGTATGGAAGGGGGTGCAGTGGGGTGCGGGGTGTTCGAGGGCACGAAAGGGGTAAAGGTATACGGGTGGGGGGATTTGACAGCGCCAGTTACTTTCTTAAGACGACAGAACAGCGGGAGAAGCTAAGTTCAGGAAATTCAATCATCGTGCAGCATACACGAGTCCAGCCAGAAAATAGAATTCTGACACAATATTTTGGACTTCAACAACTTGTTCAGTTGTGTAATGTGCGAGTATATGCCAACCGGAGAGTACGAATGGGTGCTGGAAAATTGGCTTGAGGATACAAATCTCGACAATTACGGAGACGAGACTAATACGGGGTTGATATTAGAAATGGACCTTGAATACCCTGAGATGCATCATGCATCGCATAATGATTTCCCGTTAGCGCCGGAGCACATGAAAATCAAAAAGTCCATAGTTTCTCCTTTCAACCGTAGGGCAATAGTGGACTTGCAGTTAACGTATAGTAAAGAAGTAAAGATAACCACTAACCTTCTCTCAAAGAGAAAGTATGTGGTACACTATTGAAATTTGAAAAACTCCATCCGTCTCGGAATGGTTCTCAAGAAAATACACAGAGCAATCAGATTTAACCAAGCACCTTGCCGGAAACATCGCATTGAGTTTAATAACGAGGAATGGCAAGCAAATTACTAACGATTTGACAAAACCCTCTAAAAATTGATAAATAATTGCATTTTCGTTAAGACGATTGAAAAGAAACGTGAGCCGTCGAACGTCTTAACAACAGAGAAAGAGAATATCAACAAGTACGAATCTAACCCCTGCTCCTCGAGTTTCACATCTCTTAGAGAGGATTTGGAATTGTCCCACAAACATCTTGGACAATTCCATTGAGGTTGGGTTCAGGGTCTTGGAACTGTCAAAGTGACTAGTCTACTGGTTTCACTACAAATACATGATGAAAAAGTACGGACCGGAGATACGTAAACTCCTAGTTATGGATACGGATAGTTTATATTATTTGAAAGAGACGGACAATATTTACAAAGATATGGAAGAAGACGGGTCGTTATTCGAAATATCGGACTGCCCAAAGACCATTTCCTATGCTCCAACATCCAAAAAAAGTATTGGTTAAGATGGAAGATGAGAGCGCGTGTTGCCCAATTTCCGAGGTTGTAAGGTAAAAGTCTAAACACTAAAGCATTTTAAAAACGGATGGAGAGAGCAAAACGGCCTGCAAAGTGCAAAGGTATAAAAAACAGCACAAGTCGAGCACGAAACGTACAAGAATGTGCTGTTTAATAGTCACTCTCAAGAAGTTAGCTTTCAGTTCTTATGACAACAAAAGATGGGTTTGCAACGATGGAGTCGGTACTCTCACATACAGCTTAAAATATATATGCTATATACGGGAATATAGCGTAAAATATCTATTTTATCAATTCTGCTGCAACTGTTGTAGCGGGAATTGTAGCCTTTCCACTAAACGAAATAAAGCATTTTTCAACTTTTCCTTTCTTTTTACGTATTAGTTGCTCCACCAGAATAAATCTGGAAGTAGTGTTCTTTGAATATTCTGTTTGTAGACACCTTAAAGTACTGGGTCACCCGACTCATCCTTTAAAAGATACATAACTGGCTGGTTTATTTTTGTACTTCACGGATCGTGATACTTCGTTAATAAAATGTAACAACTACCCTTTATCGAAAATTTCTTAACTTTTTAAATCCTGACTGTGCAGGAAATAAAGTAAAAAGTCGTAACAAACCGTTACCACGAAGAACTAGTCGTAAACGATTGCTGAAAAAACCCAAATTTGCTGTAGGAAATAAATTTGGGTTTCTTCAGCAGTCATTTAGTACTAGGTTCTAAAATTTCTCTAGGTTTTAGTTTTGTTGTGGAATAAACCATGTTGTTGTACTATAAAACCGATTCATTGATAATGTGTACCCACTTGTTGTTCCCTGCCTGGTGAGTCTTTTCCACATTTAAGTTTACAGCGTTCTGCTAAAATATTCTACCACACTTGCTTTCTTCTTTGAATACATAGCATACATATTAGTGTTATGTCGCTATGAAGTCTTGATTGCAGAACTCACTATCTAAATCAAATTCTAAGTTTTTAGAGGGTGTCGCTAATACGAGTATCTTCTTGAAAGCCTCGGTAACGTCTACAACGGATTTATATTTAAGAAGAATGTCACAAGTGAACTTGGACATGACGTTAATGCAGGCGATTAGGGAGTTAAACCCAATATTTATGTTAGCAGAAGGTATCATTTCCAGCAAGTCTGCTCGCCATAGATCGTTCAGGTCCAGTACAATTACTTTCCGTCTTGGAAACTTTTGCCGGGTTGGTTTGTGAACTTCTTTTACGAGTCAATTCATTTTTTTTTTAATTTTCCATTCCAAACCTGAGTTTTGATATATTATGATTTTCTTAACAATTGAAGTAGCTACTTTTTTCCCCCATGTCAGATACGGAACTTCTCTTACTCTGAACATTTGAGATTTCAACTTCATCGGCAGCGAGTCGATCTTTCAAAGCCAAGCTTTCGGCGTAAGCTATATTGTGTTCTCTGCACGCTTTATCTAGTTTATTTATTCCTGGATATCCTAGTGCGTCACTTTTTCAGTTTAGTTCCAGGACCGCAGTTCTGATATCCAGGCAAATGCATTTTAACGGGAAAGTTATCAATGATTTTGTTCACGAGTCCCTTCCCCAATTTTATGAAGTAAACTTTTTTGTGCCACATACATCTAAAAACACAACAACCATCGGTCAGTTGTTTCCTGAAGTTTCTACCCCAAGTTTCTATTCATTAGAAGGCAGACACTTACATTTTACGCATTATTTCATCTTGATTTCTTTCCTGTTTCTCTTTTTTAAATATAGTGCAATCTTTTTCATTCCAAGCAAATTGCTTTAAAAATCCCGTCTTCATGGATTCCTGTTGAACTATTCTCATTGACAATGACTGACTTGAGAATTCATCTAAACATACCTATTCATTTAGACTCTAAAAAAAGTTTCAATTGGGTCTGCTTAATTTAGGCACGTATAACAGTACACAGAACATCATCTATAAAAATAACGAAATTTAGTACACTATAGATGATGGTGCTTCCTGGCACTAAGTGTTAGTCACTCCGGGTGCTTAGAAGATAGAAGATTTTAATAAATTTCTCAAATCATCAATAGATGGAAACGGTAGCAACAATGATACAATTTCTATGCTTCCCAATCTACACACCTCAAGATTATTGATAATTACAGACCCAAACTATGGAATAACCTTTTCGGCTGGCAAGAGCTTGACTTGTGTCTAGGGATTTGATTTAGGAAACTCGTGAGCAATTAAGATAATCAAAATACTGTAGCCATTATGACCATAATCCTACAGAAAGACAAGTAAAATACCATCACCACCAATGTATCCCTTCGCGATGTCCGGTGTTTTTCAATTTTTGCAGGAGGTACAGATGTATGACAAGATTTAGATTAGGGGTTTGAATAATATCTCTGTAATGTGTGGTGCAGTGGCAACCCGGACCACTGCACTGTGACTGAGGTTGGCGCTAATGACCAAGCTGTCGACGCGCCATTAAGCCTCATCCCCCCCCCCCCTTCGCGATCCCAAGGCAAAAATGAAGACGGATCTTGCATTACGAAGTACCGATATACAGAGTATGTTACACACCACTTTAGCCAACTGTTTCAAGTAACACCATCATCATGTTCATCGTGGCTGAGCAGTGAGAGAGCTCAGCCTGGTTGCTGGAGGTTTGCAAATCTAGTCGAACCACTGGAAAAAGGGCCTTGGCAAAGTACCCACCAGGAGTGCCAGTCACGGTAGAGTGAGAGGCTTCCATGCTCCTTCAGTGGCTATGATAACTATTCTAGCTAATTCTGGACAATCTTTCGGCCCCTACGATGATCGGAGGTTTCCCGGATGAAAACCCCGGGTTGGCACCACCCTTTACCAGATATTTCTTCTTTTCTAAAATGTCAGGTAATGTTCAAAATTGAGCCAGTACAGCCAAATAAACATTACATTGCTTCGTCTGACTTAAGGCTCAAAAGAAATGAATTAAAAAAAAACCTGGTCCATAGCAAAGCCTAACGCAAAGTCCATCGCCAGCAACGCAAACCACTTTGCCTGCAGACGAACACGTGGAAGATCCTAGCACAGAATAGTTGCTGCTTGAGGAGATGTGATCAGACCTGGGAAAGAAATTCACGCTCTAGTCGTAATCGTCATTAACGTCACTAATCGAGTCGTGCAAGAAGTCACTCAAAGACGAAGAAGTAGAGGCAATCAATAACGACCATCTTGTAAGTCACTCATCCAGTAATTACCATCTCGCAAGCCTGCCAGACATCGCCAATACAGAAGCGACCACAACACACTCCCATGTCAGAACCATTTATGAAAGAGGAGTTTCTGGCTTTTATCAGAATACTGAGCATCATGGGCTACAACGATTTTCTATGTTGGCAGACAGTCGATAAGACAGCACCACTTCCTCTTCTTCCAGAAACACAACCTGATTTTCGTCAACACCAGGCTCATGGTCTGCAGCCTCGGAAAGGTCAGCAAATGCTCCCATCTGTTTTACAGAAGAGTGCTCGCCAACCAACTCATCAGTCGAGTACACAAGGCATGCCCTCAAACTTCCAGGTGCCACCGGCACCAGCCATTGCAACGAGAGGAGTATAAGGAGGCGCCAATGCCAGTTGTGCGAGAAGTACCGAGAGGAATGGCATGAGATCATCTGGTAGTGCGATACTCACGAACGTGTACATGGACGACAGCCCTAACAGTAGGTACTCTAGACGAACTTGTTTCTTGATACATCAAGATTGTCTGGATCACGACTTTTAGGCAGATTCACTAAAATTTTTATTACCTCTGGGCTGTTATAAGGTGAATGAATAAATCATGTTTCAGTTAGCATTCATCTGACTTATGTTCTCACTTTAATCGTGCTTTGCCTAACTGTCACTTTGGTATTGGGGGAAAAATAAAGCCGTAAACCTCACTGTCTTTGGAACTGGTATTCGTTGTAGCTGCAGGGACTCACTCGAATATCCTCAATTCATGATGAATGCCAGGTCTCCTGTTACGGAGGGTTGGGGACTTTTTGGTGGGTTGCTGAGGGAGTGAAGAACTTAGCCGAATTTTCTGGAAAGTCTGATGGTAACCACCACCATTTAGTACGGTAAAAAAGCCAAACTTTGCAGCTTGACACCCACAGCAATGCCTTCTGACAGTTACACAAAATGAACCTTTTTCCAAATAGATACTGATGGAAACTTATGACCCAAATACTACGGATAATACTTCCTGGTCGTATTGGGCACAAGAAAGTTCTGCCTTACTCAGAGACCAAGAAACTAAAGCAATAGTCCTATATTCACCGTTTGGAAAAGTATACATAATTTACACTCCAATTTCTCTAAAACTCGTATAACACATTAGCTTGATAGGGATTATAGGATCGTAGTGCGTAAGTAGCTTTGATGCTAGAAATGCAGCCTTCGCTTTTTGTACTGCACCCGAGCACTCACTACTCCATTTCCAGTTGTTTTTTGGAGACAATTTGTTTAGTGGAGCAAATATAGTTACCAAACGAGGAACAAATTAGCCAAATTGGTTCATTAAGCCTAACTAGGAATTTATTTCTTCAATGTTACGAGGTTGTGGTGCAAGCTTAATAGCGTCCAAGACTGCAAGCAAGTAAGAAACCCCATTTCGATCTAAGTGAGATCCCAAATCTTTTATCTTCTCTCTAGAAACTTGTTTTTCTTTAATTTCACTTTTTTTAAATTTCAAACCGTTTGCCTGCAAGGCTTCTAAAACTTGTAATAATGTTACGTCGTGTTCCTTCCCTTCCCTGCAGTCAGAATATTATCCACAAACGGACCAGTCCAAGGTTTCTCCATAGGTACATATACAATTCGCTTTGAAAAAATATTGGAGCACTAGCAAGGCCAACAGTCAATTTTTGAAACTGAAATAAGCTTTTGCAAGTTTTTATTCTTTAAGGTGCCTTTCCATCTTCGACTAGGCATGAAAGCATGCAAATGGTCAATAATCAAAAAATTATCATAACCTGCTAATTTCAAAAATAAATCTTATGCACGTGGCACGGGATGATAAAGGTACAAGTCGAGCTTTGCAGTACTTTGGCATTGCATCGGGTTTGAGTTTAATTTTTGTTTTAAAATCCTTGAGTCTTTCCAAGCCTGGTGAAAATAGCTTAGGAAATTTCCTAAATACCTCCTCATCAGAGACAAAATATATATCGTCATGGGTACATAAAAAGTTATGTAGGAACGATGAGTAACAAACTTGTATTAGGATGGTGTCCTAGTGTTTGACCAAGCACAGAGACTCGCCTCGAGCACCCTTGGAATCAAAGCACCAATTATTGTCTCTAGTGTAAATCTGAAAAACTAGATGGCGCTATGTAATTTGTCCTTTTAAAACTTCTGTATCATTTACAGCTTGTTCGTGGGTTATCAATGTTGTTCATAAATTCTTATTTAAAGTATTCTTTGGAATTCTCAGAATAACAAAATTAGTGAAGCTATATTCTAAACTTTTTCGACATTATTTTTAACCAATGACGAAGCAGTTTGGTTACGAGGTACGCAATGACATTGTGTTATGATATGTACCACTCGTGCTTCAACTAAAAAAGTGAAATCTTCCAAGTCAACTGCCAGATTGGGACAGATGAGGAAATTCAACTTTATAATCAACAAAAAAAAAGAGTATGATTAAATGGCAGAAAATGTTTGCTCACTTAGTGCAATTATTTTGTTAGGGGTCCGTGTTCATACTGGAGAAAAGGCCATAAGAATACCATTTCTGATAAGGCATATCTATGATCATCTGTTGCACATTTTAAGTCAAAAGACAAGAAGCTGATTAGGCTATATCTTAAATGTGACATGTCGTATTAGGATTTGTGAGATTTTCTGCTGCATTTTCTGCATTTTGCGACACACAGTCAGAAACTGTTTAAATGTGGAAATTGTAGTAAAGCCTTTAAACTGAAGCTCGTGGTTAGTTGCGTTTTGTGCAAACATGGGGCAAGAAGTGTCTTAATGTTTTTGTGACGATAAGCCTGTTGAAGACAGTGTGACGTACTGCAACTTCTGGTGAATAAAGCTTGTTGCAGCGTAAATGGATTTGTTCTACCGATCGTTCCTTAAATCAAGTTTGTCATCCGCAATTTTCCTTTTTAACATGTATATGAAACAATAAAATATCGCATACAAAACGGTGTGAAAACCAGGAGATACAACCTTAGTGGTGCCGCATTTCATACATAATTAAAAGAAATAGACTAGTTTTAAATGGGAGATACTTTTATTAGTATCCGTTTTTGAAGTAAGAAATATAACAATGCATATTCGACGTAATTTTAATAAGACACTTAAGTGAAAATTAAAAAGGTCAATTTCGTTGTAAAAGTGTGTAGCAATGTAGTCGAATGGATAACGGTGTGAAACCCTTGAAATGTGAATTGTACACTGCAGCATTTATACTGAGAAGCCGTTTATTATCTACGGTCGAATTCTACTCTAGCTGATTTTGTAAGGTGTGTGCTACTTCAAATACTAAGCATCAGTTGGTCCCCTTTTCGGCAAAACAATGAATGACATTTTATAAAAAAAAATCGTATGTTTTATTTAAAAAAATTCCTGTTATTTTCGTGTTTTTTTTCTTTTTATGTTATAGGTTAATTGCTAGAAAATTCTTATTTGTCTCATTTACATGACACAGTGCAAGAGTGGATTTTTCACAGTACTTCTGCTCCGAAGCAGAGGGGGGGGGGGGTTCGTGGGGGGAGGAAGTGGTAACGAAAATATAATTAGAAAACTATTACGTGAAAACTTTGAAGTAGAAATTCCTAGAAATGTTTTCAGTAACTTACTTTAGAAGACGATAATACAGGGAGGGAGTTATCAGGTGAGTGGTGTGGTGGATGTGCGGGGTAGGGGGGGGAGACGTTAATGAGGTGTCTGATTCAAAATCCTTTACACATTCATTATATGTTTCAAATTTGGCATCTCTGGTTATTAGTGCTAAAAATTGTTTAACATATGAGTCATCGGAACTTGTCAGCCTAAAAAGTGTTCGGTAATGAGAGAGATCCTCCATTACTCTGTCCAGTGACAAAGCAAAGAAAAATTGTGAATGGGACGAATAAAGCCAGCTCAGGGTCTGGGGAGAGCTTCACTAGAGCGTTCCGAGCAACTGAATCATCTTATGGTTCATCACAGCCAAATCCGGCTTCTGTACATATTCATTTCACATATTCTGGCAGAATTTGTGTAGCATTATGACACACAGGGAAAGAAGTATCGTTTATGTCTTTGTTAACGAATCCTATAAAATACTTAGTGTGCGACACTGCAACTTCTTATAAATGATGATTGTAACAGTGCAGAAGGATTCGTTCTGTCAATCAATCCTTAGAATTAAAATTGTAGTATGGATTTCGTGTTTAACGAACGTGAGACAATACATATTCGAGTACACAATAGTGAGAAAACCTTAAAATCAAAATTTTGTGGTGCCCTATTCTAACATATTTAAAAGAAGTATCTTTTAAACGTTATTTTCATAAACAAAAACGTATCGTTAAAAGTTAAAAGTACGGGTCTGAAAGTCAAAACCTGTAAGGAACACAATCAAGTTTTGACTGTAAGGGTC
This sequence comes from Lithobius niger, assembly GCA_023313725.1. Taxonomy (NCBI): domain Eukaryota; kingdom Metazoa; phylum Arthropoda; class Chilopoda; order Lithobiomorpha; family Lithobiidae; genus Lithobius; species Lithobius niger. Next base: position 117,724 of record JAHWFP010110130.1, read on the forward strand.
TAGGTGTCAAATTTGGCCAGTAAGACGCTGCTAAGCATTAGACCCTTACTACCCGGTTTTTGAGGAACAGCTGTCCGAGATGGTCCTATAAAGACCCATGTGATGTTCCAATGATAGTGGGGGTGTGGGTTTCCTACTTTGCTTTAGGTTGACATTTTTTTCCGGTTTGTTAACATTGCAGCGATTCCAAGCGAGACAACCTGCTACAAGCGTAAGTGTGTACACCCATTCTGTCCGAGTTACTAAGTCATTAATAAATACACATAAATCGCTGGAAATAATATTAAGGAAAATTAGAAATTAGCCAACAGCGAAAATGATACACTAGAAAGAACGTAGTTCAGTAAGGCACCTTTATGCACTTACGTTTCATCGGAGTGCAACGGAGAGATTAAGGTGCTATGGAAGTGATCTGGGGGCGAACTGGGTAGCCGGTCGAATCCAGATCATGCCACTCCGATGAAACCTAAGTGTATAAAGGTGTACTAATTGAACTACATTATTTCTAGTGTATGATTTTCGCTGTTGGCTAATTTCCAATTTTCCTTACTAAGTCATTAACATGATCACCGGGTAGTAAGGGTCTAATGCTTAACAGCGTCTTACTGGTCAAATTTGACACCTAGACCCTTACAGTCAAAACTTGTCCGTGTTCCTTACAGGTTTTGACTTTTAGACCCTTACTTTTAACTTTTAACGATACGTTTTTGTTTATTAATCCGTGTTACTTTGAAAATTGTATAATAAATAGGTGTGGTGGTGGATGAGGGGTGGGTTATGTGTGACACCTTTATAGTTAATTTGTTGTTTATTTTGTTGCGCCACCTTTAAGCTCGGTAAATAGCTATGGCCCTTACTAACCTGGCTATCGCTAGTGTTAACAATAAAAAAACCTTTTATCTTCAGTCTATGTCATGCACCTGGCATTTGCTAAATGGCATTGTTATTGTTAAGCACATAATAATGATATGCATAGCGTATGTTGCTTTGATGAGACACTTAGAGCTTATTAATAAAGCAACACTTTCATTGAACTTAGTTTTTAAGTATCGTAATTGAATGCGTAATGGTGTGCCCTGGAAGTGTTAATTGTGTGATGCTGCAATTTTACTTCTACAGTAACTACTATCATTGGGTTATTTTACCTGCCGAGGAATGACGTAAATAACGTGGGGGTGGGGGCGAGCAGAGAGGTCAAGTGCCTCCAAAAAAGAAGCAAGGCATAATTCTTTATTTTTTTTCGATATTGACCTTTCAACGTTTTATTTTTTTGACAGCCATAATATACAGCATGCAAATGACGAAAATAGTATTAAAAAAAAAATGAAGAGGTTGTACGTTTTCTAGCAGGGGTGCGTAAAGAGGCTGTAAACTAACCCCTGCCCAACCAGAAAAAAAATTTATTTACGCTATTTCTGTCGAGTTTAGGTGCTGCAGGATATTGAGGGCCCTGCTGTGTAGTCGACAGAAATTGGGGAATTCGCCGAATAAGATACGAGATTCCTCCCCTACCCCCTCCCCTCCCAAAAAAACCCTAGGAAAATATATGTAGTGGGGACAAAACGATATGATGGTCACCAACTGCTGGACATGTCTGATTCAGTTTTCTAAGTCTTCTGTACATTCAACTTCAAAACCTCAATAATATTCTCGTGTAGCATGAAATTGAACAATTTGCTGGTATTCTTGATTATTATAGATAACGAAAACAAAAATTGCACGCAATTTTTACTATTAGTATTCCTTTTTCAGCTGAAATGTGCGATTTCATTAACGACTGCATTAAAGCTAAACGCAGCTACGTTTATTATAATTTCATTCTTAATATATTACCTGTTGTTGCTTACGACCTTAATTCTGTGTGTAGTTCTGCAAATTTAAATGGAAAATCATTGACTACGTACGTAGTTTTATATTCTGTCAGTACTGTACCAAGTAATAACAAGTTTTTCTTTGTTGACTTTTTAGGGCGCCCTGGACATTCGGGGCTCCAGGTACGCACCTACTGTGCCTGTGCCTAAATGTACCATTGGTTATTACTTCCCACCACGAATTCTACATCCAGCAGATTTAGCGGATGTGCTAAATAGCGGATGTGCTATTTCAAATACAACCCAACCCGACTAGGTTCACTTTTCTGCAAAAACAGTATAGATATTTATACCTGAAGGTAAAAAATAATTAGTTTGATTTCGGTTTGATTTGCTACAAGTTATCTCTCGACGGAAAGTGGCAACTGCTAGAAAATTCTTAGGATTGGTAGTTGGTAAATGACAGTGAACACGAGCGCAAGTGGTTTTCAGGACCTTTTTCTCTCTGAAAATGTATTGGTGGACCGATGACAAACCAAGCAAATATGAAAACTGAGCCGAAATTTAAATTGTTTTTTTTTACCAACTGTTAATATTTTACAATAATAATACAGGTAGGAGCATAACAGTCAAACTGTTCTGGCTAGGAGTGAAAACAGTTGGAGAGGTTCTATTTTAAACTATGTGAGATTCTGTATCAAAAATCGCGACCATAAAATAAAAAAAATAGTTTGTGTGTTCGGTTTGGGAGTTGGAACGCTCGACTACTTCGACTTTTTCCTCCACTTCTGCCCCCCCCCCCCCCAAATGAAATCACCACTTTGCAACCGCCTGATTGGAAAGGAAAAAGCCCCTGGATCATAAGTTTGTGCTGTACATGTTTGAAATAATATTCTAGTGAGTAACCCATACAACCAGAGGATAATTTTAAATGAACATTTAACATTGTTTTTGTAAATACTTTTTTCTGGTGAGAAAATTGTTCGTAATGAAAATGTCTGGGACTAATTGGAGTGGATCGGGGGGGGGGGTATGCTCTCTGTCATTTTTGAAGAGGGGTGGGGGAAGCAAATATCCGTGAATCATTTACTTGTGTTAGACGGCATATAACGATAGTGTTTCACCAAGGAAAGTGTTTCACCAAGGATAGTGTTTCACCAAGGATACGTGTAACTTCTGTAGGCACCAACATGGTTTATCAGTCAGTGTTTTTCGGGAATTATTTAAGGACGCTGATTGAAAATCATGGTGCCATCCAGGGCCGGATAAAGATATTGTACGGCCGAGAGGTAAACTGAAAATGTCTAAAAGTCCAACAGGTTTTTTAAAGGGTTTCAGGATGAAAAATCCTATTCAGTCTGAAAAGTTGGTCAAATTATGTGAAAAGGAAAATTTAAAAAAATCTACAACTGACCAACTGTTGGGTTCTGTGCAGTCAAAATAAACAGAAAACAGAAACAGAAAACAGAAAATATGGCTGTGTTCGACTTCCTACGAATTTTTTTTCTGGCTGTGGATACGGTGCCACTACCTCGAGTCATTTAAGAAAAAAAAAGCCCGTTTGTTGAAATTTAGCTCTAAAGTTAGGGGACCAGATACCACAAACCAATCCTCAACCTCCCATACAATCTTTGCGCACAATCTAAGGCTCCGAGAAGCGCCACTCGTAGCAGAGCATAGAACAGAGCAGGGGCGTGCACACGTGTGGCACTACAGAAGTGCCAGGTGCCATAGAAGATCAAAGTGCCGCATTTGAAGAAGCGCCACTGAGTGGCTACGTGTGAAGTCACCCTAAAACGAAACAATAATCCACAAAGCAGGAATTCACATCCGCAACCACCATTCCACCCATCCCGTTCCCTTCCCCCCTAGCCAAATAAAACCCAAAATAACAAACAAGGACAAAGCAAACTCGAACAGTACATTAAACTCCCGCCCGTAGACGTAAAAAAAAAATCCAAAGAACAAATTCCACGGAAAAGAAATCCAGGAATAAAATTCCAGAGAAAAAAATCTCCAGAGAAAAAATTCTAGAGTATATAAAATCAAAAGAAAAAATCCAAAGGAAAAAAAATCCAAGGAAAGAAAATCCAATACAATTTTTTTTAGCTCAGTATTATTTTTTTATGCAAAAAAACGGAGAAATTATATCAATGAAAAAGTAAAAAAAAAAGTGTTGCTGGAGCAGTAGGACTGGCAAAGACCCATGCAGTCGCCGACTGCCAGTGTAAAAGTGGGACAACAATGAATATTTACAAATAAAAATTAGGAGGGTAAAATTGCGGAGAAATGGTGTGGGAAACGACTTTCGTACCGCTATGGCTATTCACGGAAGTTTGTTAGAGAAGTGGTAAAATACTAGAGTGAAATAATAGATATGTACAACCGGATGGTTTCAGTGCATTTTTTTTCAGTGTTAGGGTATAGTTTCACAATGGATTTTTCATTGCTAAAAACTAAAAAAAAAATCTGAGGTTTTCACATATCCTCGGTTTTCACTGCCTGCCGATTCGTAACGAAGCGGTCAGTAATGTGAGTCCGTAAGTTACTAAGACAATTCTTCAAAGGGAATTCTTTATGTTATTGTCATGGATTATTTGACCGTGTGCATATAACCAAACGATGTCATAGATAGGTATCCACACGACATTTTGCTCCATGGCTACCATAACACTTTTGCTATCGCACTGGACTACGAACTAAATTCTAGATGTGAGATGTACATCGCGAGTATGTTAAAATGTTGGTATGCCAGCTGAAAAAGTTGGAAATTCTGCTTTAGGTAGGCCTTTATTTTCCAGGACTTGAAAAGTAAGGAATTCTGAAAGATTGTCATTGACAGGCTGAAACACCTGAACACCTGGAATACACATTGTACTTTTCACATTATGATTTTCAAGGTATCAAATCGTGGATCGGACAGAATTATTGGGGAAGGAGGAGAGTTTAAGATTGAAAAAAGCACCAGCCAGCTTTGAAGGAGTTTCGTAGCACTAAACACGACGTACGAAACAACCGTACATAAACGAATTTCTAAAATAAAATAAAGAAATAAAAAAAATGCATTGGATTTTTACTCCGTGGATTTTTTCCTTTGGATTTTCTTTCTTTGGATTTTATTTCCTTTGATTTATTTCGTGGATTTTTATTCCTGGATTTATTTCCCTGGATTATTTTCTTTGGAATTTTTTTCTAGACCCCCCCCCCCCCCCTACAGCACTTAGCAAGCTAATCAACTGAACAGATGTTATGCAACATTTGGGGCTAAACTTCTCCAAAAAAGAGTGGCCCCTGGTCACCAACTTCCACCCGATGTGCGGTTCAGTCCAGCTAGTTGCGCTTGATGTATGGTACATTCCAGTAATGTGTGCTCGATCAGACAAAATTTGTTTGGGTATTCATAACAATTGCGTTCGTACCATCGGTTGATTTGGGCAGAAATTTCTCTCTGGAAGGCAGGGGGACGAGTAGCAAGGCACAGAAAAATGTTCGGTGGGAATTGCCCCTTCCCCCGGACACAGTTTCGTATTAAATCGACACTGGTAACAATGTAAAATATTTAAACCTGAAAAAAAATTAAGGTTATTTTTCTGAGATGGTCAGACACAGATCAATCGATCCACGGATGATTGCGTTTGATTAGACGCCTAAAACTTAAACAATTGCTTTTGTATTTAAATATTTTGAACTATTACCAGTGGCAATTAAGTAACAAAAGGGAACATTAAAGCTGGAGAAACAACAAAACGGGACGGTACAATTAAATCTACCCCAAAACAAAACTTGTTAAGGATTTCTGCTAAGCTTTTCGGCCGTGCGAAGTCATGATATCAAACGCCAAGCTCTTTCGCCAAGCTAATCCCACCGTATAATAGTTCGAAGGTTAAAAGACACATATGAAAATTGCTTACTGCACAATTTTCAATTAATTCATTTAACGTTTGAAGTCTTATTCGGTGGGATTAGCTTGGCGAAAGAGCTTGGCGTTTGATATCATGACTTCGCACGGCCGAAAAGCTTGGCGGGAATTCTTAACAAGTTTTGTTTTAGGGTAGACATCAGTAATTTTTGGTCCAAGTTGAAGAAATCCATTTTTTTCTTAGTAATTATGAAATGGAAACGCAATCTAGTTTTCTGGTCCATTTCTTTTTCTTCTTTTTTTTTTTTTTTTGGTTTCGTTAGATTTTGAGGACAGCAATCACCTTTTTTCATTCGATTACCATTTTTATTAGTATTGCAGTATCTCCTTGCAATCGCACGAATTTATTTATTGTTCAGTTTGGCATTGTTGCATAATAACAATGTTTAAAACAATGTAAAACAATCAATTTTGACGTTTGGAGCTCCCTAACCCCTGAACCGCTTGACCAATTAGAAAGGTCCATATGAAAAGGGTACATCTCCCTACCAATACCGATGAAATGAGCTAAGAACCAGCTTTATTCACGGCATGGAAGAATTTATTTTCGTGATACAAAAAAAGCGTTACCAGTAGTAAGTAGTAGTAAGTAATTAGACAAATATCAACGTTATTCACGTCGTTGTTTCAACAAGAAAACGTTAAGCTAGGGTGTAACAGTGACTTTTATGTTGTTAGACGACCAAAGTCCCCGATTAAACAAGTTTCAGTCTTTTCTGTCGCATTGTTATTTATCCTCGCATGCCTAAAAACAGCCAAACTCCCTTTGCTGTAAAGACACAACGTGTCTAGTGGTCACCACGCTCATGTATAAATATTATCTGGATGTTAATCGTTTTATCTTGGCGGGCGACACACTAGCGTTTGTCTTGGTCAACCCCAAAACAAAACTTGTTAAGGATAACCGCCAAGCTTTTCGGCCGTGGGAAGTCGTGATATCAAACGCCAAGCTCTTTCGCCAAGCTAATCCAACCGAGTTATGGTTCGTAGGTTAAATGAAATATATGAAAATTGCTTACTGCGCAATTTTCAATTATTTCATTTAACGTTTGATGTATTAGTTGGCGGGATTAGCTTGGCGAAAGAGCTTGGCGTTTGATATCACGACTTCCCACAGCCGAAAAGCTTGGCCGTTATCCTTAACAAGTTTTGTTTTGGAGTAGATATCAGTAATTTTTGGTCCAAATTGATGAAATCCATTTTTTTTTCCTAGCAATTATGAAATGGAAACGGTAATCTAGTTTTCTGGTCCATTTCTGTTTCTTCTTTTTTTTTTTGTTTTCGTTAGATTTTGAGGACAGCACTCACTTTTTTTCATTTGATTAACATTTTTATTAGTATTGCAGTTATCTCCTTGCATACGCACGAATTTATTTTATGTTCAGTTTGGCATTGTTGCATAAAAACTTTAGGCTATGTGTCTAACAGTGACTTTTAAGATGCCAGGATACCAAAGTCTCCCGGTTAAACAAGTTTAAGCCTTTTCTGTCGCTTAGTTATTTATGCTCAGATGGCTGAAAACAGCCAAACTACATTTGCAGTAAAAACACAACATGTCTAGTGGTCGCCATGCTCGTTTATATATTTTATCTGGATGTTATCGTTTTATATTGGCGGGCGACACACTAGCGTGTGTCTTGATGACTGTGCGGATAAGGGCAAAAAATCATTTTAAGAAAAACAGAAAATGAGACTTGGCCTTATAGGTGTTAATTTCAACAAACACTCCTGTTTAAACCAACCAACAGGTGTAAACCATAATATCTACAGAAGCCCGAGCTATACGCAGGTGTAAGACCGGCAGGCGTAACCGGCTACGATTCGATTAGTTTTGGAAAATACTCTTTGTTGGTCATGCTGATTAAAGTAGTCGGCTCATTGCTGCACAGCTCTTTTTTTATTCAATGGAACAAAAACTATCGATATTGCATAATGTGTGAAGCGATGAGGAAATGCCTAAATTGGTCTGTCTCACTATTTTCCAATACACTGCTTCTAATTTCTTTCTTTAAGTTCCTCAGAGAACAAGATTTAATTTGAAATACAGTAGGTAGAATAGAAGAGATCAAAGAAAAAGATCTATCCAGGACTTGCAATGACGATGACAAGTCCAGACACTGATTGATGCACATCAATCAGTGTCTTCACTTGCCACTGATTCTTCTTACACCCCCGTCCCCGGACTTGACACCGAGTCACCTTACTCCCTCCTCCAGATTTGGCACTGATTCATCTCCCCTCCCCCCGGACTTGGCACTGATTAATGTGCATCACCCACTCCCAAAACCCCGGACTTATCAATGATTAATATGTATTCCTCCCCTCCCCCATCCCTTCACTTCGTTTTCAACTGTTTTGTGTGGTCGATACACGCCTGGACTGGCCATAGTGCCAGGGTGCCAATGGCACATGAGCTCATCCATAGATTCGTAAGGTGGCCTTTTCAGATTTTATAGTTACAAGTAAAATATGTGTTGATGAATTTGTTTCTAGTTGTAAATTCCTAATTGCCTTAAAAATTATCCCTTACCCTGACCATTTTCTATATGAAAAAACCTCGACGCAAGATGAGTGTAAGGAATATCGGCGTTTTGTCCAACATTTTAAACTCAATCTTGTCCTATCGTTAAAAACGAGGTACGTTTTCTGTACTTAAATTGGCTACAAGAAGTAATCTGCAGGCCGTCAAATGACCGTTTCGCCCAATTTTAATAATGTCTTAGTTTTTGGCCACACGTGAATTCCCATTTCGGCAAATCCCATTTTGCCAAATAATTTTTTTATTCAAATTATATGCCTTGCTTGCTGCGTTAAACATATAACATCATAAACTGCAACTTATCAAAATTCTTCCCAATTAGGAATGCATCTTTAACTTCTCTAATGTTTTGACAAAACAGGATTCTGTGAAATGGGAATCTCGGCTTAATTAGGGCTTAATTTTTTGGAAAACGGGAAATATTTTCGGCGATGTACGATTGGGTGAAACGGGTAAACACCATCTCACTAGGCATACGAAAAGGTCAAGATTTAATCTGGGATTTAAAGGGAGAGGGTCAATAAAAATTTAGTGGTCACATTTTCATGTCCTCCACACCACCTTCAGCCATAAATACTGACCAGTCCATTATGGGCGCTCATCACACTCCCACCTCCCCCGAATTGTGTTTGGGGGCCTTTTAAAACGCCATGTCACTTGGGTCAGGGTGTGGGTCTACTTGGTCCTGTGGAAAATTCAATTTGAGTGACTAATTATCAAACAAACGAATAAAATAATTTATCTCATGCGTACAAGGTGGTGGCAGCTCTAAATTTATTACTTGAACTATGGCATTTCCTTATGATAAAAAGTGCCTTTACAACCTTACTGACAGAAACCATAGTATTGAGGATATTAAGTCAAATAAAGTCAAATGACGTTGACGAGATAGGAGAGGGTGTCTTGCTAGACCTCGAACGGGAGGTGATTGCACTGTGTGAGCAACAGAATCTTAAAAAGGAAAATAATAAGATCAGTGATGTTGCCATGATCCCTTTTAGGCATGGGACCAGTATGGACAAGACGGTCATAGACAGCGAACTCGATCAACAGTTTTCAAAGTGGTTCGCCCCAACTTTAATTATCGGGGACTCCCACATGAGCGGTCTTAGAGGTGGAAAGCACCCAAAATCGAAAACATGGACATATCCAGGTCTCAAGGCTGAGCATCTCTCTCTCTTAACTGGAGCATATTTTTACACAGTGACTGCGATGATACATTTGTAACCTGTGATGTTCTAACAGCATCATTGATGAAACGCCCAACAGAATTGTGCTTCACATTCAGGACTTCACCCCATCCATTAGGGTAAGATACCCTAAGGCCAAATTCACGATTATTGGATTCTTCCCTCGCTTAGGTAAGATTCATCATGAAGTCCATACGATGATTATACATACAAACTCCTTGCTTCGTCATATGTGTGTTAGGAAGAATTACTCCTTTGTATCCATTGACAAGGAGATTTGCTCCGATCATACGCTAGTTGCCAGAGACACTATTCAACTTACAAAGAAGGGAAAGATGGCTCTCCAGTTTGAACTTTTAAGAGTAAATCTACCATTGGCAAACCATCATTTTAATTGGGACTAGCCCATCTATCTCCATTATGCCTGATCTAGACATCTGTGATCTCTCATGTATCTTGCTAAATTCTCGCAGCATTGTTCGTAATATTGGCTGCTTCAAAGATCTTCTATGTCAGAACAGGTGTGATGCGATTTTTATTGTGGAGTCTTGGCTCAACTCTAGTTTTACTGATGCCATGCTTGTTGACACTTCCACATACTCGGTCATTCGTCGAGATAGAGGCAGCAGGGGTGGAGGTCTACTTGTGCTCCACCGCGTTAATGTACCTTTCTCTATTGTGGAGGTGGGGGACGTTGTTGAGTTTATTGTTCTCGCCATGCCCCGCGAAAAAGTTTCTTTCATCCTGTGCTATTTACCAAACAGCTGTGTCGACGTTGATATATTTAACCTCTGTACGTTCATTAATAAGGCATTTAACCCGGGGCATTCTAATGTCCTGCTCGGAAATTACAACCTCTCTTCTGTTGATTGAGATTCTATTTAGAGTGCCGCAAGTGGTTACCACGAGTATTTCCTTGACTTGATTGCACCTCTGGGACTTAAACAACTGCCCAACATCCCAACCAGGGAAAATAAAATCCTGGATCTGGTTTTTATGCACGATGACAGTTTGGTTTACGACCTGAGCGTAGGAGCTCATTTCGGAAATAGCAACCACTGCGTGGTTAGTTTTTGTTTAAACTTGCCACATTTAGGGACAGCCAACCACCCATCTAGTACTCTGACCGAGTGTAGACCCACCCTTAACTTTACTGAACCTAAATCCTCTCTTTCCATTGTCAACTGGGATAGTTTGATTTTTGATGTTCACCACGATATTGACCAGGCCTGGACTTTTTTCACCAGGTGTTAAAAGAACATATTGAACAAAGTCAGGTACGACACTTTTCCTCTTTGGTACGCCAAGCAGGCACCTCTAGATATATCTTAAAACTTCGTCTATGTAAACTTAAACATTGGAGAACTATAAATTAAATCCATGCTACTCCTCATTACTGGCATATAATGCAGCTCGTAAACTTTATTCTCATGCGACAGAGCATTGGAATTGTGCCAGAGAATCTGCTGTGCTACGTGAAGGTTACTTGGCCTCTCTTTTTAAACTGTATCGACGTAAAAATGAATCTTCCTGAGCCATACCTCCACTTAAAGTAGCTGATGGCTTCGTCGTGAACACTGATGAGAAGGCGTAGGTTCTAAAAGCAACTTTCGCTTCACATTTCATCATAGACGAAGGTGCTCCATCGATTCCCCCGCAGCAGATTGTAAACTTAGATGCAAAGTGTTCGGAAGTATCTTTCCACCAGCATTCTGTCGTTGCAGCTCTGAGTAAGCTGAAAGCTACGAAATCGTGCGGTCCAGATGGCCTATCGGCTTTTCTCCTTAAAACCATTTCATTAGAAATCTGCTACCTTCTCTCTAAACACTTTTAAATCTCCTTTGCTCAGGGTAGGATGCCCGAATCGTGGAGCCAGGCAAATGTAATTCCAGTATTTAAGAAGGGTTCCCCCTCTGATACAGTGAATTATAGTCCGATTGCTTTAACTTGTGTTGCATGTAAAGTCATGGAATCCATAATCCGTGATAATCTAGTCCGTTTCTTGGGGAAACATTCGTTGATCAGTCATGAACAGTTTGGTTTTCTCCCTAATGGGTTTGCAAAGCATCAACTGTTACTGGTCCTTAACCGTTGGACAAGTGCCGTGAACATTGGACTTCCTACTGATACTGTTTACTTTGACTTCAAGAAAACCTTTGAATATGTCATCCATCATAAACTCCTTCTAAAAATAGATACTTGTAGTATTACTGGTAGGCTCAAAAAATGGCTTGCTGCATTCCTCCATAACCGTCAACACAGGGTACTCATTGAGGGCTCCCTATCATCATGGTTAAGCATGGCCTGTGGCGTCCCCCAGGCTCTGTGCTTGGCCCTCTACTCTTCGTAATTTATGTCAACGACTTGTGTTTTGAAAATAGTAATATTTTTGGTTTCAAATTTGTGGACGACCTCGAGGTGGGTACAGAAATAAAAAAAATCCTCATATTCACAAGAGTTGGTTAACCAGGTACAGGAGGTTGTAACCTGGTCGGAATGTTGGCAACTTTCGCTTTCCGTTCCGAAATGCCACACTTTTAACGTTGGTAAAAGGAACTCTGATTTTCAGTATCCTCTTGGCCACGATTTCATGCCATCTGTAGGGAAGTGGGAAGCAAAGCGTGCTATAGAGATCCCGGTGCCTCTAGGTTGGTCTGGATTGGCCCTCCCATGCCCCGGTCTCCTCCGTCCCTGCGCCGTGTTGGGTGTGAGGCCGTATAGCACGGATCGCTTGGCAAGACACCTTCCCAGGATGCGACTTTACGCAGGGGCCCCCCTACGTGTGGTGAAGTGCGGACACCAAGAAATAGGAACGTAAATAAGGCCTTGAAGTAGTTTATTTTCGGTGGGGGCTGTTGACGAGTATGGGGATGAGGGACTAGGGCTACTCCCGAGTCTCCATCTAGGGCTATCTTGCTTTCTATCTTGCCCTTTTAAAGATGCAGGGTCAATAGCTGGCATACCTTGAGAGGGAACACGAAGTGAATAGCAAGCTTCCGTCCATCAAGGGTGTAAACAAGGCTTAGTCAAACTGTGTATAAAACATGGCGACTGAAGTGGCCATTTTGCTTCCATATCCAGCCAACACGTCTTGCCAGTCGGAAGTTTTGGAAGCAAAAATAAAAGGGTTTTATAAAATATTCAGGTAATCGTTACGTCAATAGATGGAGACTGTGGGAAAGGGATTGTTGGGGTAGGCTATACAGCGTCAACAATACAAGAAAGGTGTTACAGTGTTTGTAAGTTAAATATTGACAAGCTTGTTACACGTTAAGGCAGTAACAAAGCATTCGAGCAGCCGCTCGGTAACAGACAATAGCTATTAACGTATTGTAGGCGTAAGGCTAACAAAGGGTTTCTACAGACGTTCAATTGTTACTTCAACAGTGAATACTAGTGTTTCTTATAAAGTAAAACCTGTGCGGTATTTTTTGTGCAACAAAACATGGATAGACGCAAAGCAGGGTGGGAATGAGATTTAAGAAAAACGGTTATAAAAAAGGGTTCGGAGGGAATTCCCTTCCTCACACTCCCTCCGGATATACATTGTTTTCTTGCACGAAAAGGAATAAATAATTACCGCAGGGCAAAGAGATTAAGTGGTCGGTAGGATTCAATAACATGGGGTACATACGGTAAAAGCCAAAGGTGAGTTTGGGAAGAAAAAACAAATGTATCTTATTGCCAAAGATCTTAGCTCAACAAGTATTTTAAAGAAGTAGGCTTTATTTATCTGCCCAAGAAAAGTTTCGTTAGCAAGCTCCCTGGCCTTAGAGGAGCAACAATAAAAGACTTATAGAAAGTATAGTAGTGTGTAGTGGATTAAACGGGGTAGTTTAAAAGGTTATTCATCCAAGCGCAGTTGGAGGTAAACCATAAAAGGAAAGTGCTTCCCACGAATAGGGGAAAAACGGTAAGTCACAATAACTTGTTAATATTAGTGGCATAAATCATTAATATCACTAGGTTAGCATAAAGAGTAAAGATAATTTAGTGGTTTGTATGTTTAAACGAGCTAGGAAGCTGTGGAAAGACCCTATGTATCCGAAATACGGGAATTTGGGAGGATTAGAGGGGAGATTTCAGGGCAAGGCGTCAAGTTCTGGTTGCAGGTTACACAGGGCCTATCGGTTTTCATGCCTAGCTCTCCAATGAAGGACTCGAGTCTGTCCTTAGGTACTGGTCTAGTGAGTAAGTCTGCCACTAACTGGACCCATGGCAAAAAGTGTAGTTCAAGGATTTTTCTATCGAGCAAGTTTCGAATGTACCAGACCTTTCTGGCATAATGGCGAGAGTGAGTGCTCGTGGACAGGCTGTTAACAAGGTCGATGCTTGACCTGCTGTCTGCATGTAAAACACCTAGGCAAGGAGGTGCCGGCATAATCTCCACTTCTTTGAGCATCTCGTGAATCCATCTCATGTCTCTCCCACATTCGCTCATCGCCAGGATCTCGGCCTCACAGGAACTGAAGGCTGTCATACATTGCTTCATGGTCTTCCAGGTGATAATGCTTCGCCCTAACCGTATGACGTGGCCGGAAAATCTACTGCAGTCTTTCGTCACGGACCATGTAGCGTCGGAGAACCCACGTAGGATTGGTTGGTAACCATATGGGTAGTAAAAGTTATAGTACAAGGTTCCTTTAAGGTATCTTACAATGCGTTTAGCGTACTTCCAGTAGCATTCTCTAGGGTAGACGTTATATCTGGAGAGATTAATGATGGTGTGGCTTTTATCTGGTCGTGTACCAGATACGAGTTATAAGAGGGAACCTATCAGACAATTAGTATTTGCTCGTATCAAAATTTGGGGACGCTAGGCATTCGTCGATGTTGACAGACACCAGGGAAGAGGTAGAGGTGGGCGAGCAATCTTGCATTTCGAATTATCGTAGGATCTTGTTGATATAGGAAACCTGGGATACATAGACACCATAGTCCTAAGCTTCGAACAGGAGCCCAAGGTAAAGCGAGTTCATGGTTTTAACTAGAGTGAAGTGACGGCCTAAATCTCTCAAAGTGGCGTCGATAAGGGCGTCAGGGACGCTGAACAGCATGTCGTCGACGTGAATAACCATTAATAATATTTCTCCATTGATCCGCTTGATGAAGAGGCACGGGTCCCATTTACTCTGGCGGAAGTGGCATTCTAACATTACCCTTTTCATCTCCAAGAACCAACGTCTTCCAGATTGTCTTAGCCATAGAGAAACCTGATTAGTTTACATGGGTCCGGTGCCCCCCCCCCTACTTGGGGTGACCCTCGATGTAGCCAGGACGGCACGTAAAAAAATTAAACGGTCAATTCGTCCATGTAAGTAAGCAGTCCGGATGTCTGCGGTTCTGAACTGGTAGCCCTTTAAAGTGGTGATAGCAAACATTAACTTCAATGTACTCGTCCTTGCGACGGGGGACGAGATTTTGCCGAAGTCGAGTTGAGGCTGGGCTGAATTACCGCACGCTACAAAACGAGCGTTAAATTTCTGTAGGGATCCGTGTTTATCATATTTTTGCTGAAGATCCATTTAGAGTTCATAATATGGCATCCTGGTGGTGGGTCAACTATTTCCCATACACCCATATCTTCTAGGGATTTAATTTCTGAAGCCATAGCCTCTTTCCACTTATCAGCGTCACGGTCCTCTTGACATTGTCGATAAGTGGTGGGTAAAGGTATATGAATGTCGACAGAATGACAAATATGCCATTCAAAAAGAAATGCAGGGGTAGGCAGAAGTAGGAACATAAATAACGCCTTGAAGTAGTTTATTTTCGGTGGGGGCTGTTGATGTGTATGGGGATGAGGGACTAGCGCTACTCCTGAGAGTCCGTCTAGGGCTATCTTGCTTTCTTTAGTCCACAAAGGAAGCTTTGGTAGGAAAAACGTGTGCAATGCCCTTTTAAAGATGCAGGGTCAATAGCTGGCATACCTTGAGAGGGAACACGAAGTAAATAGCAAGCTTCCGTCCATCAAGGGTGTAAACAAGGCTTAGTCAAAGCTGTGTATAATACATGGCGACTGAAGCAGCCATTTTGCTTCCATATCCAGCCAACTCATCTTGCCAGTCAGAAGTTTTGGAAGTAAAAAAAAGGGTTTTATTAAATATTCAGTTAATCGTTACGTCAATAGATAGAGGCTGTGGAGAGGGATTGTTGGGGGTAGGCTATACAGCATCAACAATACAAGAAAGGTGTTATAGTGTTTGTACGTTAAATATTGACAAGATTGTTACACGTTAAGGCAGTAACAAAACAGTCGAGCAGACGCTCGGTAACAGACAGGAGCTATTAACGTATTGTAGGCGTAAGGCTAACAAAGGGTTTTTACAGACTTTCAATTGTTACTTCACCAGTGAATACTAGAGTGTTTCTTATAAAGCAAAACCTGTGCGGTATTTTTTGTGCAACAAAAAATGGATAGACGCAAAGGAGGGAGGTAATGAGATTTAAGAAAAACGGTGATAGAAAAGGGTTCGGAGGGAATTCCCTTCTTCACCATCCTCAGCGATTGTACATGACCTGGGAATATGGTTTACGAGCGACCTGAAAGCATCTGTCCATTGCCAGAAAATTTGTGCCTCAGCATTTCGTCGGTCTGCAATCGTTAGAAGATGCTTTACTTCTGGTAATACTGCAACCTTGGTCTGGGCCTTTAAAGTGTTTGTGTGTCCTTTACTTGACTACGCGACCCCTGTTTGGGCACCCTATTTGGCTCGCGACAATGATGCAGTTGAGAGGGTCCAGCCGTGTTTCACCAAGAGTCTCCCAGGACTCAGGGAGATTGCATATGAGGAGTGCCTGGAACGATTAGGCCTTGAGTTGCTGGAATTGCGTAGAATTAAATTTGTTTTGATTCTAACTTTCAAGATTCTGAACCACTTACTTGAGGTGGACCTTCCTTTCTTCGATTTGTCCCCATGGGTTCAGCTCACGTGGGGTCACAACTGCAAGCTAACAGTACAAGGTGCTAGGCTTGACTGTCGTCGTAACTTTTTCTCGGAGTGGGTTCTGAAATATGGAAAGCTCTAAGGGTTGAGACTGTTAACGCGAGATCAGTTCACGTATTTAGCTTAATGGTAAATTCCGACCCACTGTTTAAATTCTTGAAGCGTCCCCTGCCGCCTCCATAGTAGTACTTGTGGTGATGGTGTTCCTCCCACCCTGTTCTATCTGCTTGGTTATTTTAAGTATTTTTTTATTTTATTTTTTTACTATGTGATGACATATCCCGCTATATGGGTGCATTAGTTTTTAACATCCATTGTAGCATATTTTACTATTTTTAAGCAAAATGTTTTTACTTTTTTGTGTACTGTTTGGACCTTTTAACTATCTTCACACCCTTCCCATGTCCCACACGTTTGGCGATGCCATCGGGGACCTTTGGTCTCTGGCAGGTCTAACCAAGGTGGTAAGGCATTCATGTCCCCAAACCTATTCTGATCACCATTCCTAGGCCATTTTGTGTACATCTTTCCTAGGGGTGGCTGTTAGTGACCCCCTGATCCTTGCCAGACCCGTAGCTACCACAACAAATTTTGTTATTATTAATATAAAAAAAAAACAATTGACTGCATTCGCAATGACTCTGTCAATATAGGAA
>JAHWFP010110131.1:1724-12620 GCA_023313725.1 Lithobius niger
CAAAGTGAGCTGTTACCATTAATCATACGATTACGCATTAACTGAACCTAAAAGAGAACAAACAAACAAGCACGGGAGCCGGGTACGTGTTCAACTACGTTTAGCGAAGAGGAGAAAGGGAAGGAAACCAAGAGGAGAGGGAGAAGACGGGATAAAAGGAGGAGGGGAGAGGAAAGGGAGGAGATTGGCGGAAAGGGGGAGTGTTACACAAACAAAAATCGACTAGTGCAGTGAACGATTAGGCAGCACCGAGCAAATACTGGGAAACAACCACGGGTCAAACAAATCCCCGGGCGAAGCCGGGTACAATGCTAGTTATTGATATACCTTATCGGGGTACCATAAAGCGCTGCAGTACGGTACTATTTTTGGCGCTTTTAAGTGCATAATTGTCAACAGTGTCCCAATAAGCTTTTCCCATGGACAAGCTTTGTCCAAGATGCAAGGACATAACATTGCCCTTTTTCCAACGCATAATCAATTTTTTTTTACAAAATGCAATCCCCCATACCCCCAAGCGTAGGCTAAACATCTGAGGGTCAAGGTAATCCCTCTTCCCCCAGCTGCAGAACTTACCATCACGTACTGCGACACTAATTAATGATTAAAAAATTGTCCACAGCCAAACTGGTTACCAGTATGTTTCCAGATTACTTATTGATTTTAACGTAGTTGGTAACATCTCAGAGTTTTAACCTACTTATTGGTTCTACCATCAACGGAAAGATCTTGTCGAGACGATTAAAACAGTGTAAATGTCAAAATAGATTGAAAATTAACGAAACGGTATAGAAATTTGGGCAAATTTTATCATCCGC
The DNA here is from genome assembly GCA_023313725.1 of Lithobius niger. NCBI lineage: Eukaryota > Metazoa > Arthropoda > Chilopoda > Lithobiomorpha > Lithobiidae > Lithobius > Lithobius niger. The sequence continues at coordinate 2,543 of JAHWFP010110131.1, forward strand.
TGTCCGCAACTTTCGCGTTGCGCCAAGTTCAGTGTAGGAACCACCCCAACGATTAGCTTAATTAGCTTAAAGTGGCACTATCACCGATTGAAATGCGAACGAAAATACTGTGACGCCATCTAGCGACATTGATGTTGTTAACCTTTATAGCTTGCTCGCAGGTGCACGAGGATGAACCAAATTTTCACTCAATAATTAAGGATGTCGTGGCTTGTTTGTTTCGTTAAAAGAAATGCCGATATGCATTCCTTCGCTTGGTGCAAGCAAGAGCTACATAGTACTAAACAGCACTAGATGTTGTCAGAATTCGTCTGCTTTCAATCGGTGATAGTGCCACTTTAAGGTAGACCTCCCCGGGCCCCCCCCCCCCCAAAAAAAAAGTTTTATGGGCTTTACGGGACTTCCCGAACCATTAAACAATTTTAGGTCAAGGGGCATTCCGTAATTAGTTTTGTTTCGTCATGAATTTGGAGCCCCCTGACTCTTAGGTCCTGGAGCACCCTTTGTACCCCATTTATTGCCCCACTGCATCAAATAAGCAAAACGAGCTTGGTTCACTTACGTTTACTTTCACTTACGCTTACGTTCACAATTTTCTTAAATCTATCTTACCTGTGAAAATGTTCGTTCAGAGTGATGTGGCCCATATGGAAAGGAGAAGCTTATACCGTTTAAAAGTTTAATCCACACAGGTGCTCAATTCTTTTGTGCGTTTATTACTATTTGTCATAGTACAATGCTAATAATCTACTTCATTCAATTCTTTATTGCCCGTATAACATACATGTCCTACAATACACGATCACCGGTGTATGTATACGTTCTCTTTTGTTACTCATAGCATAAACGTTTGCTATTTCAGTTCAATTTAATTTTGCAAACTTTGCGCTGATAATAGCAACAAGCACACGGTTAATGATTGCAATGTACGTCGACTAATGAGTAGGTGATGTAAGCTAACTTTACGCCCAACTTCGAATGTGATTCACGGCAGTCCTTTCTAGCTTCGACGTAAACCATAATCTGGGACGTCGCAAACCTTGGCGTTTTGTTCTTCTACAGATGCGGTGGCAGTTAAAAAATCATAACAAAAGAAAGGCTATAGTGCTTTGAAAGTTAACTATTGAATGTAAAAATTAGCGGACCAAAACTCCTTTCCACGTTAAGTGAAATGTTTTATCAGTAAAAATATCAGAACACCATATTTTTTTTACCGATAAATTTTTTTATACCACTGCTATGACGTCACGCTAACTCATCGCCATGGCAAATTTCCGGTGGTTAAATCCTGTTAACCTTTTGACACTTCCGGATCACGCAACCGGGAATGCACACACCAACAACCAAATACAGCGTGCAAAAAAAAAACGTAACGCAATGAAAACGTTGAAAACGAATTACTTAAAAGGAATGAAATCCCATCCCTGCAAACTCTTATACGTCTGGCCTATAAGCTATTCACGCTGCGTTAACTCCCCCCCCCCCTCCCTCCACAAACTAAAATGCAATGACCTTCATTCATACCGATACCCTATTATTGTATTTTTTAAACAATTCTCAAACTACAAACGCTCAAAATTAACTACATACCTTCCCAGAATGTCATTCTGTGCCTGCGGCCTCTTATCGAAGTTGTATCACTCCGAAAAGATTCGAAAACACAAGCGAGCTGGCTAGCGTGAAATACGGCGAAACGACGCTTCGTCTCCTTCCCACCCACTCCCCCCACAAACGGACGCAAAGGACTCGTCGGTCTACCATCCAGTCCACACTCCATTAACTAAAATGGAATGACCTTCATTCATATCGAGATATTTTCACAAAACACAAACACGTTTTAATAAAATAAGAGTTAGCTAGACGTTCCAACCGTGGCATAAAACAGTTACTGGCTAGAATCTCGCGGTTATTGATTTTTAACCAACGGCTGCGATCATTGTCCCAGCTCGAGTATGCAAAAGTCTCGGGCTGACACCCTCGACCTTTGCATACTCGAGCCGGGCCAATGATCGCAGCCTTTGGTTAAAAACCGATAACCGCTCGCTTCTAACCAATAACTATTACTTAACCAAGGGTTTTTTATATATTTTTTTAAGGTTGTTGTATTAAAACCTGGAATAAATTCAAAAAAAGCTGAAAGTTGGTACATAAGTAGCTACCAATGGTGTATGAAACATACTAAAAGTCCCCTGGGCTAAGACGCTTTCTTCCTCCGGTACAATGGAAAAACGGCGTAAGTGACAGTGTACGGTTGTGCAAGTCTGTTTTCATTGGTCTGATTTTATTTTGGCAGTTTTCGATGGTTTTTGTTCTTACAACCTCTCCCACACAGAAAGCTGTTCCTTTCGACATATAAAAATATACCAACAGGCCTTTATAAAATGTTTATTACAAATAAAGAAAGAAATGACAAGGTAAAGGGAAAAATCAGCAAGCAGTCTGCATTGAAGACTGGCCTTGTGAGGATATCCAACACACTAATCTGAGAAAGAAAGAAAAGACTACTGCCCCGACTGGGACTCGAACCCAGGACACACTGTTTACTAGCCGGGCGCTCTACCACTGCGTTACCGGGGTGGGTACTGACTACAGGCTCCAGCCGAGCTCAGTAGCTGTTCAATCTTTCTCAGTGGTGATCTAGATATTACAAACACTGAGAAAGATTGAACAGCTACGAATGTGTCGGTGTGTTAAAATCACTCCTTTGAAGGGCCGAACCATTCGGAACTTGGCGGTCCCTTTTACCGGTTTTGGTTTTTGATATGATTGGTAAAGCTAATGAATGATGAATTCACACGTAACTAAGTTTTGGCAATATTTTTTGGTGATTTTATACCAGATTTGTCTTGCGATTTTTTTCCCCATCGGCTTAATTTTCCGCGGCTTTTTTTCATCGGCTTTATTTCCTTCAGCTTTTTTTTCCGGGGCTTTTTTTTTCATCGGCTTTATTCCGGCAGGTTTTTTTTTTCGGAGGCTTTTTTTCCCGCAGCTTTTCTTTTTTCATCAGCTATTTTTTCCAGGCTTTTTTTTCCCGAGGCTTTTTTTTCCATGTGTCGGGTCTGGACCCTGGTCGGCTCGGTTAAGGTCAAGACTTGGATCATCCAGCGGCGTCAGTACTGTGCTTCTGGGGTCGACAAAGCCAACGGGCCTCACATTCTAAAGGGCCCCTGCCCTCCCCCCGATTCTACTTAAAAAATATTATCAAAGCTAGAATACGCTAAAATAAACCTATCGAAAAAGCAATGTAGCTTCAAACTCTTGGTTTGGTGCTAGGCCCGTGCATTAATGTGACGTCCAAGGATGACCAGTGAGTGAAGTTTATAATTATGTTTGATTCTTTGCAGTAGTGTGCCCAAGTGTGTGTCGGGGAAGAGGCTAAACGAGTCAGACCCCAGACCCGAAAATTCTGTCACTGAAAAATTCTAAAAAACTTGTTTTTTTTTGTTTGTTTAATTTTCAAAGGTGCTAAAATTGCTGAAAATGATCTTTTTTTAGGCTTCCGAGGGAATTAAAACACTCCCTCCCCTTCATTAGATCCTTTAGCCGTGTTTTTTTTTTTTGCGCCCCACAAACACAATTCCTGGTGTGCTACCGATTCTTTGTATTGATGTTTTTTATAGTGTGGTCCCCGGAGTTACTCGTCAAGGGCCCCCTGATGTCCTAGTTTTACGCTACTGCTTGAATCCTGACTCTGTCAGGGTCAAATGTGCACAGGTTGGGCGAAGTTCCCACTCTGTTTGGTCGCAGGCCGGACTTTAATACCCCTTCCACACTGGGGAAAAAGTCCGGACCCGCCCCGGACCTTTCCACACTGGACTCCGAGTCGGATCCAGACCCGACCCCGACTTTCAAGTTCGGCTCGAAGTCGGAACTTGAGACGTCGCCTCTGACGTCAGTGTGGAAAGGGTCGGTGCGCGGGCCCGCGCTTTAGGGAAACGTTTTGACTCTTGGAGCGCTGATAAACAATAGCGAGATATAGGAAAAGCAGGAGGAGGGGACGGGAGAGAGACGGAAGAAAGAGACAGCGATAGGTAGCGCCGAAAATGTTGTAGCGAGAGAAAAATCTACTAAAGTCCTGACCTGATGTAGGGGTTCATTGTGGAAAGAGGTAAGGAAGGAAGGGTGTCGGCTTTTGCTTGTGGGCACAAGTCGGGGCTCGAACACCAAACGCGATGTTCGGGGTCCATTTTGGAAGCGGTATTAGCCGCGTATCAAAAGGATTTTTTAAAACGACTCCTACATCGTTCGTACTGATTCTGAAGTTTTGTTGTTGTTTGTTTTTTTGTTCTTTATCGTCACGTCTTTTGAGTTTCCTGTATCCATTCCTATTTGGTCTTTTGCCACCATCATATGTCCATTCATACAACATCAAATGATTGATACTCATAGTTTTTTAGGCTCCCGGAGATCAGTCTTAGGGCTATTACTTTTCAGTATCTGCTTGTCTGCATTGTCAGTGTCAAGAAAATGATATTCTGCAAAACTCCGATTAAGCTGTGCTGATGATCTAAATTTTCGGCCATATTTTTTTTTCATATGTTCGACCCTACAGCGTGCTTGCGTAATTGTTCCATCAGTGATCCCTTCTAAAATTTAGAACTGAATGAATCCGGAAGAGTATGTTGCAGAGTTGGTTTTGCGAAGTGTTTCAAATGGTATAACTGAAAATTACCCACGATGATTTAGTTGTTAAAAACCCCTAAGAAACATTCCATACTTAAGAAAAGAGATAAAATCAGCTTGACCGCATAAACATACCCAAAAAGAATTGAAGATTAATAATTTTTAATAGGTGAAGATTTCATTTTAATTTAATGCAGTTTCATTGCGTTTCATTTATTCTTCTCATTTCTAATTAAAACTTTGTTTGTTTGAGCGAGCGAAGCAAGCAAGTTTGAATACGCGACTGGATTTGGAATTTGGGTAGCTGTTTGTCTGTTTGGGACACGATTAGGTTCGCAATTTTGTTCTGATTTAGTTGAAATTCCATGACGTGGAACCTTTGGTGCAGGAAAGTCAATAGTTCGAGAATGAAAATCCTAACTCAAATATTTCAGGATGTATTCGTGTTTTCCGTTGTCTGGCTAAGCCTATTTGTAGTAGCGACGGTAAGGGAGCCACATACGTAAGGCTAGTGGCCCCGAGCACAACATAAACAACGCTTGCGTAGTTGTTTGATTCGTTCACTTGCCTCGGTGTTCGCTTTGGTGTAAACTAATGCATTATAGCACCTTTTACTCGGCAGTAAAGGGATGTCGCGATGTTCAGCACGTATAATTACGTATACTTATCATGTGAAAAAACGCTTTTATTGTTCAAAGAGCGCTTCAACAAACGGCCTCTCCTTGACATTTTTCATATGTTTGGATCCCCGCCGTTTGAAGATTTTCGCACCCACCCAGCACACAAAACCGATTTTTAGCCCATTCGTTTATTCGTTCCGAACACCCCTCATCATTCTCTCGCTGACTGAACATCGGGTCATTCCCTTTTCAAAAACGACATCAGTTTTGACCGACGACCAACGTTTTCCCAATCATCTTAGCCGACCACAAACTCTGAATTGGCAGGGCGGCCGCCTTTCTCCATTTATCGTTGACCAAAAGTCCCCAAGGGAGGAACACTAAAGAGGAACGAGGGAGGAAACGACGGGTTAAATCCAGTCAACTGTGAAAGTGTCAACTTAGAGGCCGAGTGTGCTTCGCCGAACGCCTTTCGAGCGATGGTGACAGACTAAAGAGGACAAGGCCGTAAAGCTGTAATGGCGGCCGGTGACGTGCTGCCGGCTGCTGGAGGAATCATGAAAAAGGAATGGCACATCAAACTGAATGTTAATATTTCTGGCTATTTCAAACTAAGCGAGTTATTGTTTGGACGACGCGTCTTCCCCGAATATTAGACCAAAGGTTAAATGAAAAACCTGGCCATTGCTGCAATCCGTAGCAATCATGGTCAAGTTGTTACTTTAACGTCTGAAGCAATTAGGATTATCTTGGCACCGGGTTGTTCGTTGTCTGGCGTGATCTCACTACTTTTAAGGATTTGCATCCGTATTTATTTAGCCCATTTTGAGCAATTGGCTTTCCCTCCTGTTTAATTGTAAGAGGAACACTTTCCGCTTAGGATTGGTACACCATGTAGTAACTTGGTGGCAGCCATTCTTGTTTTGATATCACTACTTTTATTGGCTGAAACTTGGCAGGTTCTTTCATCCTTGTGTGGCATGGTTTCTGATATCAATTATTTTGTAGTATTTTGGTTGGGAGTTTTTTTTACCAGTGCCCAGTTATCAACGTTTTTATTTCGTCAACTCCCAATCAAGACACCCGCTAGTGTGTCGCCGCCAAGAAGATGATTTATTGTTGTTGGACCGTAATTGTTAGAGTGTAATTATTGTGCGATGGCCTTAGGGCCTTAGGACTTCGGGCAGATGACCAGGAGTGGTTAATGCTCGTTAAACCCTTTAAACCCCTTTTGTGCGATGGCGGCTCACAAAGGTGATGTTGTGACTACCCGTCCCCCGGGTTGAATCTGCACATTCACAGGTTCGAGTGGCGATAATTTTGTGGCTTATTGCTCTATTGCCTGTGATGTGCCTGTGCTCCAAGATAAGTTGTAAGCTGGGGAAGGTCGTTTATGGGGATTGTGTGGATTAAGTGTTTATTGTGGAATGTAGATTGTGGGTTACGTGGGTCGGCTGAATGATTGTATATTAATTTAAGGAGGGTGCACGACCAGGGGTCAAGGCTCCAATAAACATATTCTATTTCTCACTAGCAGACTGTGTCTTTAACTGTAATGAGCTTATACATGATTTCAGCATACTGTTGTAAATTCTCCATGCGGTCTAAGTCTTTGCAAATCGTTAGAATCAGATGTCCATGTCCTATGTAGGTTGCATCGTAATGAGTCAATTAGCTCAATCTGTGAATCTGGCTAAGGTCGTCCGTGATGGCATAGTTCTTGTTGCGGTAGTCTCCATGGTCTTTGCGTACCTCACTTCCTGAAATTGTACCTAAAGTACTGGGACCATCGTCCGCATTGACATCAATTTGCTTTTTCTGTTCTTTCTTTTCCAATCTTGGATTTGTGCTGGGGTTGCCGCTGCGGAGTCTGGTGGATTTCCTTCCAAGATTTCCGTGATCCATTCGTTTTCTTCCGCGAGGCAGAGAAATATGATCTCTCCCATGTTTATACGTAGGTGCGCCAGTTATAGTAAGCATTCTCTTATAAATGGTTGTGAGTGTCGCTGGTGTAGTATCCGCTGGTTATCTCTGTGGTACATTTCGATTATGGTATTCCCAAGGTTCTGTCATCTTGTCTGGAAAATCCGGTTGTTTGCTAGCTATTTTGCTTTGCTATACCTTAGACCTCTTGACCTGTCCGTATGGTTGAAAATTTGGCACGTAAAGTTGAAACAAAAGCTCAGGTCAAAGTTAGGAGTCGTCTAGATGATTTGTAGCTGGCCCTTCTTGCCCACTGCTGTTGTGCATGTGTGGATTAGCATCATGAGGGTAATGATAGATGATCACGATTAAAATAACTATTCAAAACGAGAATATCCTTTGGATTTATTACAATGGTGCTCCTCCCTTTCCTGCTCTTAGAGGTCGTTGTCCTTGATCGATGGCACTGTTCTCATAAACAAGTAACGTTCTCCAAAGTTCTCCAAAAGCAGGTATTGAGAGGTTTTAACGCATATAATCGTGATACAGCCAAGAACGAAGTTGTATGGATTATTTTGCCTGGTGAACTTCCGTCTCCCTTTCGTATGCTGACTCATATCTAGAAATTACGGTGGTAATCCTAAATATACGTAACAAATACCGAAGTAATGTATATTCATCTAATCACGTATTAAAATAATTACAAACATGGTGTAAAGAAAGGTACATGATATTGAAGCTGAAGAAATCAGTCTTACCAGATGAAATGGTAAAAGAAATAGTAATCATTATCTACTTACTCTGCTCTACACTTTGCCAAGAAACTTTCCTTTATTAAATAGTTACAATTTTCTTTAAAAGCAATTGCGATGTTACTCTTTTTACATGGTTGATTACATGTGATTGTCAGTTATTATTTCCTAAGTGTGTTCATGTTTTTACTAGATTTTTGATATAGGTGCTGTCTCAAACACTTACTAAGTTAAGAACATAACATTTTTTTTTGAACAGGACGAAAAGCCAAATAGGCATTTAAGTCCAAAAGGCAATCTAAGTATGGTTGCATCAGTATTTAGTTAACCCTACTCGAACCCATTTGGTTTTTCGTCCCGTTTAAAAATTTCGTATTTATTTAACATTTTTTTTTGTGTAGTACTGCCAGTAAACACAAGTACTCATACAGAAATTTCCTTGTGTCCTATACCACACGCCATGGCTGTTTGCTGTGACATGCATATCATGTGACTGGGCTAGTCCAATCAGACGGCCAAACAGTCGTTGTTCTCGTTCGCCATTGGCTAACTCATGGTGACGTCACGGCAAACAGCCAAATAAAAATACAAATTCATTGTTACCTGCATAATTACCGACATAATAAGATCGTAGAAATCAAGCACAGTGAGAGAGAGAGATTTTTAAGAACCATTAAGAGGCTGACAATTGCTTTAACAATCACATTAAACTTGCGGTGCACCTTGCAGAGTGGTTGGCAACAATAAGAACTAGAAAATAGAACTAGAAAATAGAAACAAAGCACTAATGAGGTACTGCCGGCGATTTGCTTTCTGCTTCTCCCAGACAAAAAAAAAATGACAAAGCCAGCGAGCTAAAGGTTTGGAATATGTTTTACAAAAGCGTATTTGTTTTTTGAGCCAGCATGAACATGAACATGGAAGAATATAATAGAATTGATCATTAGAAAGGTGGCTACTTAGAAAGGGGATCATTAGCGTTCAGGGAGGAGGGCGCAGATTTGAATCACAGGATGCGCTGATTGAGTGAGCCAAGCGAACGAAAATCAGCGTTGTAAGACTGACATTACGAGTGTCATCAAAGAAGCGATATTATTAGCCATCGGAATTCATGCAACGATGCTTTAGCGCGCCAATTATTAAAACGGTTCATCGTACTATTTGAGTCACGGGATGCGCTGATTGAGTGAGCGAAGCGAACGAAGATCAGCGTTTGTTAGCCAGTGTGCGCAAAAATTTGATTTAAGAAAATTAATTCGGTGAAGTATGGACATTGGACATACACATGAGCGACCAAACCGTATCCCTGTTGAAAACGGTGCATCCAACACCAACCGTGTGTGGCATGGGCTTCCTCTGGCTACTACCCTCTTTTTCAAAAGAGGTAATAGTATTTTTAAAGTTGCCAACCACCGTCCCCCTCCCCTTTATTTAGTGTGGACTGTCCAGTTCCAAAGTGTAGTTTGGAAGTGGTTCTGGCTTTGTCATTCCAGTTGAACAAACAAGTCGTCAACTCACTCCAGACTTTTGAACGGGGTTTTCATAATTTGTTGCGCTCGTTATTCCCCCATTCCGCACATTTATGGCGTATAAAATGATTTATTATTTAATAATAGGAACCTAAGTAAGATTTCTTTTTACGCGCAGTTAATAGTCAGGCAGCTGCAGCGCATAGCGAACTGGGCCCATCCGATGGCCGTAATAAGCCAGCGCAAACTACATTCTTCGTACAATTTTCAGCCCAACTCATTTTATTACTTTAAAGTGAACTTAATATCATCTACACGGACAGCCTTTAACACATTTACAGTAAAGTTATCATAAGTGAAATTACTACAACGGTGCTACGAATTGTTTATGAGTTTGCTCCGTCGTTGTATTACGAAAGATATAACTTCGCTGACGTATCGAGATACCATTAAATTTCCACGGAACAGCTGTTGCAGGAATAACAACGGAATGTATCTGTCTCTGCATCGTCATTTGACGTCAACAACATGTGAAATTGAAATAAAGTCTCCACGAAAATACTTTATACTGGCTGTACCCCTGGAATAACGCACGCCGACCTTGTTGTTCCCGCATGCGTGAGCCAAATACTTTGCTGAACTGTATGAAATGAAAACGGCCGTCGACCCCCCCCTGCCCGCCCCCCACATT
>JAHWFP010110135.1:0-16033 GCA_023313725.1 Lithobius niger
TCTCTAATCTCTCTCTCTCTCTCTCTAATCTCTCTCTCTCTCTCTCTAATCTCTCTCTCTCTCTCTCTAATCTCTCTCTCTCTCTCTCTCTAATCTCTCTCTCTCTCTCAAATCTCTCTTCTCTCTCCTATTGCCCATCCAGGTCAATAGGACAAAGCCCTGAAAATTTATTCAATAAAAAACCAGTAAACATGTGGGTTACAGTACAATTAAAAACAGATTAGCTGCAGACAATTTTTTTCCCTGTATACAATTGGGATATCTTTTACATCGTGCGATTTAGCGAAGAAGTTCTATGGTATAAAGTCAATTTCAATATTACGCATACCACAACAGCACTCGCGTTTTAAAGTTGTGCAGTTTGCTGGCATTATTTGCACACCATACTTTTTGTTTCGCTACCGACTGGCGGCGCGAAACAAAATAAAAAATAAAAATAAAAACTGCCCGCCTGCATAGTCCATTTTGTTGTTAAACTTCCGTTAAACAAAGCATTTTTTTTTTTTTTGTTGCCCTTAGTGAAGGAATATTTACCCAAGCAACCAGAACAGACCACAGAAAACTACAGCCAATGTACGGAGGGCGATTTGGACTTGAAATTAACTTGTGGGTTAATGGTAAATAGAATGGCGTTACATCGTGACAGGCAAGAATCCCCACAAATGCAATCATAACACAAAATTTAAATTTTGGGGTAGTTATTTGCGTCGTGGGCACAATAAAATATGATGAAATGACAATAAGGACACACGAATTGTGGAGACCAACCAGCCATCCAAGCGTTCTTGCAAAATCCAAGATGGCTGAACGCTAGTTGACTGTCTCCACAATTTTTTATGTTTTTATTTTTCATTTCATCATGTTTTATTGTGACCAAGGGCGCAAATAATTTCCCGAAAATTAAAATATTGTGTTATGCTTGTATTTGTTGGGATTCTTGCCTGCCTGGAGGTAACTCCATGCTACAGAGTGCGGTTTAGTTACCAAGGAGTTCATAACTAAAGTTCTCAAAGAACCCTGTACGAACGACGTTGGGGTCTTTTTTTTTTTTAGTTCCACATATAAATAGGTCATAGACACGATTCGAGCTCGTGCTCCCTTGGCTTAGGGGCCTGGACGCTGTCCACTCGGCTGTGCATTGCTCACCATGCTCCGTTTCCTAGGAAACCCTTACAAAGCTCGCTTTTCGTCGATTGACTCGATTTTTCCAGAGCTTATAACCGCGAACATCCAGGTTGTAATTCATGATTTGTATTTCACTACTTGTCAATAGGTCGCCTGGATTAGAAGTTATGGATTTCGCTTCCTGGCTCCAGGCTAGTTGATTAAACATGGCCAAAATCGCATTTTGCCAAAGCAATGCCAAGTGACATTAAGTTCAACCGATCAATGTGTAAAGCCTAAAAAGTGTACAACATACAAAACATGATCGACGTTTTGAGACACCACGACTCATTTTCGAGAGTAAACTAGCCAAATTGCTCGTTTCGCTCGCTCCGTTGGCGTCATCTCGCTTCGCTCGAGGAGGTTTGCACGAACAAGCTATGACGTCATGATTCATGAACAAACATCATGAGAGTAAAAAAAAAAACCTTCGGCGAATTTTGCAGGTTTTTCGCGTATTTGAGAGTCATAATATCAATCAGGGTAGATTAGTAGGTAGTGACGCTTTTCTGAAAACGTGGGGTAAAGAAAGACCTGCTTCCAACAACGGCGCCAGAAGGCAGCACTTGTCTGGTTCTCGTAGTAGCCGAAACTTAAAATAAAAAATGGCGGCGTCGTTGCCATGGTAACCATTGTGATAGCGACAATACCTGCGGAAAAAGACGAAATACTCGTGCGTTGGCATCATCCGAAGTAGAAGAACTTATTCTGTGTTCGATTCAAACTGTATATAGATCATTACAATAAACATAAACCACGGAATGAGCTTCAGCCTGAACGGGCGATGAGCACGCTTATCAGGTGCTCGTGCTCTCGGAACACAAAACCATGTGTCAGACTTAGCTACACTCCCAACGGCAACCCGTTTTAAAGATTGAATGTTGGATTAAAAAACGTAAAGTGCTCAGCCAGTTCTGATCTTTCTTAAAATTATTTTACTGTCCTAATCTGAATTACAGTATATTTTAAACGATTAATTTTGTATTCTTATCGTGATCAATTTGTTTTAGTGACGCCAATAAGTTTTGATCCCCATGATGCTTTGCGCTTCCTGTTACTTGACGACAGCGCCCTCTGGCGGTAACTCGCTGAAAGCAGGTATACTTCTTTCGTCCAATTGTTTACCGTTGTGAGAGAAAGAGTGGCGCTACCTATATATTTTTCTACCTGATATCAAGTTACAGCGATGAAAATAGGCCTAACCGAAGCGCGATTTAATTATCTTTCATTTGGTCCTACTCCCATCTTTGTAGGTGCCTTCGTTCAAGAGGTGTAGAGGTACAAACACACTCACACGCACGCAACGTTTTTAATGATCTAGATAAAAACACTTAAAAAAGCAGGAAACCACAAAGTCCATTTCTACCAGGCAGAACTGATCTGGACAGAAGTCAAATTCGGAACAAATAAAAAAAACACACAAAACAGCAAAATGAAGGGACCGCGAATTGCGCGTTAGGCTAGCACAAGTCGAAGTGTGGGAAGACGGGCTGTACTGGCTTTTATATGGCAATATTGAGACGTCCCTGGTGGCGAATAGAGGAAACTGTACATTTTTTTTAGTAGATCGGCATCTTCTTTATATTTATTTATGCTAGGCAGTATATGGTTATGTGCTGGATGGAGAGTGGGTGGCAATACAGACGGTTTCTAAATTGAGTCTAGTTCGAAAATTCGGATTTTTAAACAGAATGTGGGTTTCAGATATGTGGGGATGATGACCAGTTCTATTAAAATGTTGGACTAACGAGTATGTTTTGTCTTTAGGTTTAAAATTTGATTAATGAGATTTCTGTTCATTCTGCCCAATCAGGGTTATCTACAGTACTGGGCGGATCTTGAATGAAAAATAGCATTATGAGACTGGGTTGGCAATATGGCCGCCGAATGTGCCGCTGATGCGATTGAGTTGCCGCATTTTGTCAACCGAGGGCGACACCCACCGTACAAACTACCAACGAACGTGTTGCTTTTTTTTTTGCAAACTCAGTGAAATAGATTAACTGTGGCTGAGTGATATTTTTAAACACCATTTAAAAATACTCTTATAAATAATATAAAATTTGCCACCAAAATCTACGTAAAAATTTAAATTACTATTGCGAAACCGCCACTTAGCCGCCAATAGATGTCGCGTCGCACGGTACAAAGTTGCTACCTCGAAGAACAGACCTCGACGAAATGAACCAGACGTGGCGGCCATTTTGTTTTGTCTATCCCCCCCCCCCCTAATATCGTTGTAGAGCGGGCCAGTTAGTTTAGTGACCATAGCCCAATGTAAGTTGCCATACATGTAGGGTTCAGATGTCTTGCGCGCTATAGAACGAGCGTAAGGGAGGGGCTCTTTGACGCCTTGGATGTACGGAGGAGGGAGGGGGACAAGTTTTCAGTTTCTTACAGCTGTTTAAATAATGAAATACAACGAGTTCGTTGTATTTCAACTCATCCACACCACCTTCTTTCCGAACGTCGATACATTATCACCAAATTTGTTAGTTGCACTCGGCTGCCCTTTCCAGCATGTCCTGCAAAAGTAATACGCTAGCTTCAATTGGCTGCATCGTAAAAAACTGAAAACTTGCCCTTCAACCCTCCCCCCAACTCCAAAGACCAGTAGCGTAACTACAATGAGGCATAGGAGGCAACTGCCACCGGGCCCACCGACTTTGAGGGGCCCCACTACCCACTATTAAATTTTGTTTTGTGATGTTTCAGAAAAAATAAAACACCCTTTTTTTAAAGTAAGTGCTCTATAGTTCCGTGAAGTTGTGTTTTGTGTGACGAAAATTTAATTCTTTTATTTTTTGGGGAGTGGGGGGCGGGAGGTTGTTCTAATAAGATCTCGCCTTGTGTTGCAAAAACTGCCTTCTTTTTGTAAATGGGAGGATCGACTGGACTCTTGTCATTTTTTTTTATGAGGGGGGTGGTCTTCACTGGGCTATCGCCTTGTGTAGCAAACACTGCATTTTTTTATGAAGGGAGGGGGGGGGGGGCTCTTGTTTTTGCACGGCAAAACAGCATTTCTTTTTTTTTTTTATGAAGGTGGGATCACCTGGGATCTCTCCTCCGGGCCTCAATTTCGAAATAAATAGACAGAAATCGCTGTAAATCATATTAAGGAAAATTGGAAATTAGCCATCAGCGAAAATTATACACTAGAAATAACGTAGTTCAGTAAGCCACCTCTATGCACTTACGTTTCGTCGGAGGGCAAACTGGGTAGCCGGTTTGAATCCGGGTCACGCCACTCCGACGAATCAAACGTAAGTGCATAAAGGTGGCTTACTGAACTACGTTATTTCTAGCGTATAATTTTCGCTAATGGGTTAATTTCCAATTTTCCCTCTATTTCGAAGTTACGCCACTGCCAAAAGCCAAGCCACAGTACGAAACCGGATACATCAAATTGTATTTAAAAACAGGCACGTCGACAAGTCTTTTAGTTGATGGTTGGAGACCAATGGTAAACAAATTCAACCAAAACATGAACATCATGATTCTTCATCGATTTTTTTTTTGGCTATTATTTTTAATACATTCAATCGGTTACGCATACTGCATTTCCTTACGAAAAACTAAAAACTCGTCTTTAATAAATAAAGATATAGATATGGTAGCAAATAACTTACGGCGAGCGAGAAACTCTTTGGCGTAAACATGACCAAGTCAAATTCGAAATACCCTGCTGGTATACTGAAGATCACCTTGGCGTTTCAAAGTGGCTGATAGACTTTAGGTCGACGGGTTCGACAAAGCTATAAATCTCGTACACCCAAGATTTAAGATTTGTAAATCCGTTGTAAATCTTGTAAATCTGTGTAAATCCTGTGTAAATCATTTAAATCTTTAAATTTTGCACAAATCTTGTAAATCACGTAAATCTGGCGTAAATCATTGAAATCTTACTTAAATCTTTTGCAAATCTTTAAATCTTCTGTAAATCCGTGTAAATCTTGAAAAAACTCATGTAAAGCATTAAATCTTACTTAAATCTTTAAATCCCAGTAAATCTTCAAATCTTCATGTAAATATTTAAATCTGTAAATCTGTGTAAATCATTAAATCTTCTCTAAATCCGTGTAAATCTTGAAAAACTTTCATGTAAATCATTAAATCTTACTTAAATCTTTCAATCCCAGTAAATCTGCAAATCTTCATGTAAATATTTAAATCTGTAAATCTGTGTAAATCTTTAAATCCCAGAAAATCCGTAAACCTACTTAAATTCGTTGGAAGATTTTACAGATTTACAAATCTCGTACACTTTTTTTGTCTTTGTCGAACCCCTCGCTTTAGGTTGTTATGCATATGAGACTCTGTTGAAGTCTGATACTGATGACCTTAGTCAAGGATCCCAAGGACTGCCTCGAGCATTGGGTTTACATGACGCTCGTACCAGCAGTGACAGCACGCTAAGAGAAAGAAGACATTCAAGACAATAATGGAAAGCTAGTTTTATTTATTGTCGTTACTTGAGCTTTGTTGTTTTGTTTATTCTGGGACGCTGTTGTTTGCAAGGTCATTCCGTTTTCAACTTTCGTTATATAACCATGCGTTATCCATGTAAATCCCTTTTCCGTCATGTAATTTCCCTTACCTTACTAAAATATGTTTGAGTCTTATAACTCCTTTGTCAGACCACTCTTCATATCCGTGGTATAGTTGAGTATTAATCCATACTTCCACAGCGCAACTCAAAATGTGGTGGCAGAGCGTGGTTTCGATCCACGGACCTCTGGGATGTGAGCCCAGCACGCTTCCACTGTGCTACTGAACAGTCTCCATTATTAATTTTGTGATGTTGTTTTTCTTTTTAACTAACCCGTTTTTAACAATTTTCTTTTTTTATATATGTAGTGTGGTATCGACTAGGTTTACAAATTTCTCGGTGACATGTATTATTTTATTGATCGCTGTCATCGCGCTTCCTGTCTTTGAATATAAAACAGAGTTAATAATAGGTGTCTTTCGTAAAAGACATCATTAGCCACTCAAGTTCAACCTCACATATAAAACTTGACTGTCAGTTTTTAACACCCGTTTTTTTTTATCACGCCATCTAGTCTGCAATCTTCTAGTTAACCATTGGGCAAGCACGTGCTGCTGTAATTATTACCCTACTTCAGTCGCCGGTTATGTAAGCATTTTGTTTTCTTTTGCCGACTTGCACCTCATCAAATTGCTGAACCTTATCCATCGTCTTTTTTTCTTGCGTGAGTTTGCCTCATTACGTGCTTTAGGTGAGTATCGATTAGTGTATAACTTGGCTTGCAAAAATTTGCTCTTTGACTTTATGCTGAGTTTCAGAAATCCATAGAAAGACACTCTGGACTGGGTGAGCTCGAAGTCTTTACTTAATCCGTAAAAAGAACTTCTGAGCTGCTGGATAAGCATTGAGTTCCTTCCTTGATCCACAAAAAGACCCTCTGGACTTGGTATGCATCGATTTCTTTTCTTAATCCATAAAAAAAGACCATATGAACTGAGTGAGCATCGAATTCTTTTCTTAATCCGTAAAAGGACTGTCTGGACTCGGTAAGCATCGATTTCTTTTCTTAATCGTTAAAAAAGACCATATGAACTGACTGAGCATCGAATTGTTTTCTTAATCCATAAAAGGACCCTCTGGACTTGGTAAGCATCGATTGCTTTTTTTTAATCCATAAAAAAGACCATATGAACTGAGTGAGTATCGAATTCTTTTCGTAATTCATAACAAGACCTTCTAAGCTCCTGGATAAGCATTGAGTACCTTCATTAATCCACAAAAAGACCCTCTGGGCTAAGTAAGCATCAATTTCTTTTCTTAATCCATAAAAAAGACCATATGAACTGAATGAGCATCGAATTGTTTTCTTAATCCATAAAAGGACCCTCTGGACTTGGTTAGCATCGATTTCTTTTCTTAATCCATAAAAAAGACCATATGGACTGAGTGAGTGTCGAATTCTTTTCTTAATCCATAACAAGACCTTCTGAGCTGCTGGATAAGCATTTAGTTTCTGCCTTAATCCACAAAAAGAACCTTTGGCCTAAGTAAGCATCGTTTTCTTTTCTTAATCCATTAAAAATACCATATGAACTTTGTGAGCATCACATTCTTTTCGTAATCCATAAAATGACCCCCTGGACTTAGTAAGCATCGATTTCTTTTTTTAATCCATAAAAAAAGATTATATGAACTGAGTGAACATCAAATTCTTTTTGTAATCTATAAACGGCCTCTATGGATTTACTAAGCATCGAGTTATTTTCTTGATAAATTTAAAAAAACAACAGAGTTAGTGAGTGTCGATCTCTTTTCCTAATTCATAAAAATAAGCATCGAAGTTTTTCATAATCCATGGAAAGACTCTATGGACGACCGAGTGAGCATCGAGTTTTTTCCAGGTATCGGTCAGTCGTTAATAGGAGTAATGTGACTGCGTTTTAATATATATTAAATAAATATATAAATATTTTAATATATATTTAATATATCCTACTGCTTCATTACACTTTTTATGAGTGCCAAACTGCGGTATTATGTTATTATTATTGCTACATGTTTGATAGGGTAGAATGAAAAAAATAATATGTTCGAAAATCAAAATCTCATAGTGCGGATGAGTTACCTTTTAGCATCAATACCACACACAAGAAATTTCATCACTCCGAGGTCATGTGCCACAAACAAAGGCCTTCAAGTTTAACATTGTACGGCAGTGGGCAAAATGGCGGAAAAGATAAAAATGATGATTTGATTGGTTTAAAATTTAATTTTAGCATTATCTCGTTTAATCTTGTCAGAAACATAAAGATATCCACAATTTAAAAAAATTTTCCCCAGAGTAGTGATAATTATACCATGGGTCAAAATAGTCAGAAATGGCTATTTTGGCCTGTTTTGATGATAAATTATACTCATAGTTTTGAACAAGAATTAAATTCCTTTTAATTACAGCATTGTTTACATGGTTTCTGAGAATATCAGATGAGGTAATGTTAAAATTAAATTTTAAAGCAATCAAATCATCATTTTTTGCCTTTTTCGCCGTTACGCCCATTGACGTACAATCATAAACTTCTTGAAGTCCTTTGTGGTACTTCAAGACATGACCTCACAGTGACAACAATTTTTTGTATGTCGTAGTGATGTTAAAAACAGCTTTTCCGCACTACGATTTCGAATTTCGAAAATTTTATTTTTTTTCATTCAACCCTTATGCACGAACATTTTTTAACATTTAAATACCAAATTTGGTATAGGTCCGCTAGGAATTGACCAATATGCACATCAAAATTTATTAAAATCTGCTAAAACAGATCGACAATGTGGACCAGAGCTGGAAGTTTGGCCTATTTTGCTTATTTATTCTCGTTGTTCAGTTGTACAACACTCTCTACACACCAAATTACCTATATATAATTAGGCAATTATACAGTTTAACCGAACCACTCCAAATCACTCAATTTGTTTACTAACCGACGCATATCTTCATCCTCTTCCCGCATCAAATTAAAAAACTGGGGGAAAATGTGTTTTAAGTTGTAAAAAAAAAAAACCATTGAAAACACTTAAAACGACAGCAGCAGGAAAACCTGATTTGGTTCGTTATGATAGAAACGGAAATCATTTTTTCTTCCTCATTTTTTACCTAATTACACCCCTTGCTCCCGCTGCCGCACTCGCTGCGGCTAAACATATAACATCAGAAACCGAAACCAAAAACTTTTTCACCTAAACTGAAGAAGCGCCGGCAACGCGAGGAAGGCAGCATAGTTTGGAACATTACTCTCCGTTTTCTCGAAGTCAGCGTTTCGTGTTACTCTTTATCCCGGAACATGGCCGCTGCACTAACACGTCCGGGCCGACCGTTTGACGTGGTTTAAAAACGTTTTTGGAGAACTAAAAACGTGTTTATACCACGCGCCATGGCTGTTTGCTGTGACGTGCATGTCACGTGACTGGGCTAGTCCAATCAGACGGCCAAACAGCCGTTGTTCTCGTTCGTCATTGGCTAACTCATGGTCACGTCACAGCAAACAGCCATTGCGCATGCTTTAGAAACCTAAAAAAAAAACATTTCCGCCCCCCCCACCCATTTTTTAAATGTGAAATGAGAAGAGGATAAAGACTTCGTTGGTAAGTACCAATATTGAGGGATTTTTCGTGGATCGGTTAAACTGTATAATAACCTATAATTAAATTCTGTAAGATGTCCGTCTATCTGGCCACAGGCACCACTGCGCACGTGTGCATTAGGAACCAATAGCCAAGTCACTTATTTATTTCGCACAGCGAACACATAACGGACAAACCGGCCGACCAACAGTAGGGCTTGCACTGAACGAGCGAGTGTAGCGAGCGAAATTCAAGAATCGTGTACTTCATTAATGACGGGCCCGTGGAAGTCAAAACAGCGCTGTTTAGTAAACAACGACACATTCGTTTGATATCTATGAAAAGGTTTAACTGAACCGAATTCATAACAGGAAAGGAACATAAACAAGCTTTTGCTGAAAGGTTTTAATATCACATTCTTGCTGTTGTGTTGGTCCACAATAAACCTTACTGCTATATTGAAACCATTACAAACGTAACTAAATTCAACCATAACTACGAGGCAGTTAGCGAATCGCTCAGCCAAACGAATATGTTAGCTGTTTAAATTTTAGCACTAGAATTTTGGCAGCACTGCCAAAAGTAGAATGTTTTAAAAAAGGAAAGAGCAGAACGTTAATGTGCTTAGGAGTGTTTTAGTTTTTCAGTTGAGCTGCAAATCTAATTAAAGTGCAAATCCAAAATCTTCGAAGTTTCAGAGAGGAAGTGTTAAGATGTGGATTTGCTTCATAGTGTTTAGGTCATGGAGTAATGTAGTTTTGATGTAGGTAAAATCAAAAACAAATTAGTGCGGAACTGACGAGAGCAAAATTCACATGACCTCACACACTTTCGCATACCTTTCTGTGGTTTTATTCTACCTTGTCGTTTATAACCTTAATGGGTATACTGTTACCTATTTTAATTAGTTGTTAATCCTTGTTTAGTGTAATCGTTCAAAGAACGACTGGTGTATGATACGAAGCGCGCATACACTAGTAACGTTTTATCATTTTCTACTAAAGTAATACGGTTACAGTAATTTGAAGGAATAGCAATGTTCAGTGTGAACTACACACTACAGTACCATTTTTGGTATCAAAACCTTGAAGGAAAAGCTGGTTTTTGTTCCTTTCCCTTTCCTAATTTTACAGTACACTAATCCAATTTTCTGTATACTTATAATACAATCAGTGAAGGTTGGGCCCAACCTTATCGCTTTTGAAATACTTAGAGACTAAGAAAGGTAGCCGTAAATTCCCCAACAAATTTTTTTTCTGAACAACAGTGTAGGTAGCAGTTATGGGCCAAAATTGCGTAAAAGGCCATTTTGGCCAATTCTTGATGCTAAATTATTCCCACAGTTTTCAAGAAGAAATAAAATTCTTTGTAATTACGGCATGCTAACATAGTTTCTGAGATAGGCTAATGAGATAATTTTAAAAATTACATTTTAAAACAGTTAAATTATAATTTTTTGTCTTTTTCGCCGTTCCTTCCATTGCCATACAATATTAAACTTGAAGGCCCTTGGGGCACCTCAAGACATGACCCTAAAGTTATGACATTTTGTGTGTGTCATAGTGATGCCAAAGAGCAACATTTCCACACCCTGCCAATGAGTAATTAAAAAAAAAAAAGGTTTCTACGCTCCAACCTAACTTCCATCTGTCAGTCGGTGATGCCTAGACTACCTATATTTAAAAGACTTAACGCTCGGTTTCACGTAGCATGCTAGACGCGTCGTCCAAGCGTTGCGCTGAACTGAAAGCACGAAGAACGGAAAACCCCAATCGTAGCATTGATTAGTGTTAGCGGGTTGCACAAAAACGTGATATCTTCTCATTATTAGATTTACCGGTGTTGCAGCGCTAAACGAACATTATTTTACGGTAATGGTGACTATTCTTGAAGTCTTCGGACGATTTACTGCTACGTCAAAGGATCGTTTAACACATTTTTAATGAGAATTGAAAACGCCGTAGCGTATCATACAGTACAATACACACGTCCCTTGGTTGTTCTTCTGCTTGAAATTCATGAAATTAAACCTCCGGAGGCTTTGTTTTGTCGTTGAGTGAACAAAGAGGTACGTAGCATGAAGCCATTGTTGATAAACTTTAAAAATTTGGTGTCAATGCAGTGTTTTAAGTTTAAAATCCGCGTATCGCATGTCACACGTTACCTTTCACGGTTTAGTCCGCATGCTAGAGCAGTTCATTTTTGGGGTGTAAGTAGCGCGACTGGTGGCAGAATCGGTGGCTAACTGGACGACGCGTCGAATTTCTAACGTTAAGCCTTTACATCTAGGTAGCATTGGTGGTGCAATACAGTGTGCGTTGTTTTTCTTTAATTTTACTCGTTTCTTCTGTATTATAATTACAGCCTCTCTAAGGAAGAGCAGGTGGACAAATGTGTCTTGTTACTGCTATATTCCACTCAACGAATAACCCTGGCCCTTTTACAACTATAGCCAAAATTATATTTAGCAAAATAGGATTTAGGGAACAGTTTTTTTTTCCTGATCACCTCTGTTTAAAAAATTTTTCTTTTCCTTCCCATAGTAACAACCTCGTGTTCACAGAAGAAAGAACAGAAGTGGGATCAACAGTAACTTTACGCGCTCGATATCTTTTTCTTAAGGAACCTTTCCGCTTCTCCCATGGACGGTCAACATTCAAGATTCAGGTTTTCTGCCAGACCGAAAAAGAAACCAAACTATCTGAATATCGCTTTCGACCAGCGCGTGAAACGGATGGTAATATCTATCATTCAAGAAGAGAAGAAACTGCATCTTTCAATGCCAGGGATAAACCATTGCTTGGATGGCAGCAAATCCCTGGTGTTCCGCCTCTTCTGGATTGGAATCTGTGCGTTTTGCTCTGGTATCGCTGCCTACCAGATATACGATCGCATTTCGTATTACCGGAGTGATCCAATAGCCATTGACATCAGTTACAAGGATGTGGATCACCTCACTTTTCCAGTGATAATTGCCTGCCACCAATCGACTCCTACGCTGCTGAAAATAATGGAAGACGTTACACCAGAAAAAGGATTGCCCACGAATCAGTGCATGTTCTGGATGGAAATACTGTCGACCTTCACTAACATGACTGGAACAGAAATGTATGGTTTGCTCAATGCGTCACGATCATTACAAGAAATTTACACCGAAAACGTAAGTCTTATAAAAAATTAAGACCCTTTAAAGGTGGGTTTCCACCAAATTAGAGTCTGCAGCATTTAGCCCTATCGAGTTCTCACTCGCAGCAAGCAAAGAAAGACACAAAGCAATAAATTTAAACCCAACAAACAAGCCACGTGCTTCCTTAACTATTGAGTAAAAATTTGGGAGATCCTCGTGCACCTGGGAACATTCTGTAAAGATTAACAATATTAATGCCACTCGATGGCGCCAGAGGGTATTTTCTTTATATTCTATACCGTGGCGCCATTTTAGTGGCATTAATAACGTTAATTTTTTGTAACTTACTTCCAGGTGCATGAGGATCGACGTTCCAGATTTTTACTCAATAATTAAAGAGGCACGTGGCTTGTTTATTGTTTTAAAACAAATTTTTTTTGTGCATTCCTTTGCTGCTGTGAGCAAGTGCTAAAGAGAACTAGATAGCGGTCGATGGCACTAAACCATGTGCAATGGCTGTTTACCGTGACGTCACCATGAGTTAGCCAATGACGAACGAGAACAACAGCTGTTTGGCCGTCTGATTGGACTTGCCCATTCACGTGATATGAACGTCACAGCAAACAGCTATGGTGTGTAGTATAGATGCTCTAAACTGTCGTTTGTTGGCAACCCGCCCTTTAAGTCCGTTGCTTATTGTGTGTAAGCACCTACTAAAATGAGTTTACTGAACTGGTAAAGAAAAATTTAGACCCAGAGAAGATTATTGTGGGTTGAAGATTTTATTTTGGTAGGAGAGACCAGCTTCCTAATCATTCACAATTTAGGTAAGCGAATTAAAATGAATGACAGAACACGTGCTGCGTGATCGATTAGTAGATGGGATTTGTTCTGGTCTTGCCAAAAATGGTCTGTGTGAATGGCAATAGCTACAGACTTAAAAGTGAAGGAATGTCGTCTTCCTGCTACTGTTGTGGAAAACCTGGCCACATTAGGCCAAAATGTAATTTTAAGGACAACACCTGCTCAAACTGTGGTACCGTAGGGCACATGAAAACAATGTGCCCAAGCAAAGTAAGGCTTCTGAGGAGAGCAAGTCCTTTTACAGGCCGAGCATAATCCTTCCATGTAAGCTTAAATGCCGAAAATGTGGTAAGAAAGCAAATCATGTAGAGGAATCTGAAGATTCAAATTTAAGTCAGGACACAGACTCCAGCTTTTTTGAAGCCTCAACAGATAGTATGGCTGTTATTTCCATTAAAAGTGCAAACTGGAGTATTCATTGTTGCTGCAGTAAATGCCGTTGTATTGTCTTTTGAAATTGATTCTGGATGTGATCTTACGTATATCAGCCAAATGGTACAGAAAGTTGTTTTTTTCCCACATGTTTAGTTGGAGGATACCGCTATCACTTTGACAACGTGGTAGAGGCAAGTGGCAAAACCTCTAGGGTTAATTACTTTGAATGTTACTTCAAACATCAGTCTGAGCATCTGAATGCAATTACACCACCGGGTGATCAGCAAGCTGTGTCTGGGGAAGACAAAATAAGCAAGTTTAAAAGTGCCATGAACCAGTTATACGAACGAAATCAATTCAATTCAAACTCTAATTTAATTCAACACTAACAGGTGAAAACTCTGTTAAATACGAATGTGACCAGTTCTGCTGCTAGAATAAGCGCTAAAAAACTATTTCTTGTGTAGTGCAGGGAGTGTTCTTATTTCTTGTGTTAGTAATTAGGTGCTGTTTATAATAATAATAATAATAATAATATTTGTTGCGATAGCAACGGGTCTGGCAATTACATGTAAATACAGTGTACAATATACGGCCAAGGAAAGGATGATGGTAAGAGGTTTGGGGACACGAATGCCTTACCACCAAAGTTACACCTGCCAGGGACCCCCCCCTCCGATGGCATCGATGGCCCCCAATGCCCCCCGAAGGCCCCCGATGGCATCGATGGCCCCCAATGCCCCCCGAAGGCCCCCGATGGCATCGCCAAGCGTGCAAGACAAGGGAAGGGTGTGGAAAATGTTAAAAGGCCAAAATGATGCTGTATAATTAAAAAGTAAAAACAGTGCTAAAAAAATTGTATGCTACGGTGAAGACAAACAACTAAAGCACCCAGATAGAGGAATTTGTCAAGACTTAAAAAAAATAATAATAATTAAAAAATATATATATATATATGTGTATATAAATCAAAGGCCAACCTGATAAAACAGGGTGGCTGGAAGCTATACATAGCCGGCAGTACACTCACAAATATTGAGATAGGATGAACGGCTGATTACAGCATTGTAGCAGCTAACCTTCAGTATGGCACTCGAAATTTGATTGTTTACATGTTAGATCACGAAAAATTAATTAAGTGGTTCTCAGGAGCGCAAGCATGGGTGTTTTTTTTCTTCTTAGCGCATGAAACGTTTTTTATGATTTTGTCTAAAAAAAAAAGTAGCAATCACGCATCAGCACTTTCACCAAACCTTACCTGCAACCGATGGCCACATCAGCTCTTTGCTCCATTCACAAGATCGCCTAGAAACGAAATCTAAGGATCATTCAAAGGCATGTCACAACTAAAATCTTGGATCTAAAGAATGACTTTTATCAAATGTGAAATTTTTGTGCGCCGATCCTGGCATTAAAACAGAGATATTGTACTCGACGACAAAATGTACGTACGCTACTGGTTTAGTTTTTTTTTTTGGTAAAAAAAAAAGCCATAGCCCGCATCTGAAAATTGCGAATAAAACGTAAAAAAAAAAATACCGCCCGCTTTTATCAATTTATTTTACTACCATTCCAGAGAACCACTTAATTAATTTTTAGCGGCCTATCTTGAGTTCGCCCCAGAACGAACACAGATGATCGATTGCATGTTTTTGGTAGCAGAGTGCCTTGTTGATATCCAAGATGGTTAAAAAACAATGGCGGCCGTCGATTAAAGCCGCTCCCTCCAGGAAGACGTAGCCGCTCATAAAATACCTGCAGGACTCAAGATACGCTGCGCACACAATAAGTGTACTTGCCGACTTGTTTTAATGAATACTGGCTAATTATCGCACAATGTAAGCCGTTAACTTTGAGTCGCCTAGTCGCCTATATACATTTGAATTTTAAAATCTTTGAATCTTTGAGTAACCAAAATAGTAGAATTAATTCCTGCATGAAATTTGGCATTTGATTTGAAATTTATGGAATTTTAGGAAAGAAACTGCTGTCATGACGTGATATTAAAACATTAACTACTGTCAATGACATAAGCAGCATAAATGTGTTCCATTTTATTTTGTTTCAGGTTGACGCAGAGTTACGGAGAGAGGAACAAATAACTACATATGCCACTTGCTTACGAATAACACCAGGTACAGTGCTGAAAAGTAAAATTCCTTAATAACCACACTTACAGTGTTGAAAAGTAAAATTCCATAATAGTCTCACTTACAGTGTTGAAAAGCAAAGCTGCATAATAACACAAGGTACAAGACTGAAAAGTAAAACTGCAGAATAACACAAGATACAAGACTGAAAAGTAAAGCTGCATAATAACACAAGGTACAAGACTGAAAAGTAAAACTGCAGAATAACACAAGGTACAAGACTGAAAAGTAAAACTGCAGAATAACACA
>JAHWFP010110136.1:399-16801 GCA_023313725.1 Lithobius niger
TAATAAGTCCATCCGAATTCCTAAATCCAATTTTCCAGCTTCCCGTACGGCACCCACGATCAATTCCAAATTCCCTGGGTCAATCGGAGACCGGGCCAACAAGGAAGACACAGCCGACGATGACGAATCAATCTCCGCTCCGTCCACATTAGGCCTAACCGTAGCATTCGCAACATCACGGCCCAGATGAGCCGCCACAGTCTCATCCGATAAAAATACGAGGGGAGCATTAATATCAGTGCTTAAAAGTTCTAACCGACGGTCAAGAGGAGTTTTAGATCCCGAAGCAGATTCCAACAACGCCTTTTTTTCCAACTGCACTCGACGTTGATCAGTTTTCTTCCAGGTATGCAGAACCTTCCTCACCACATTCTTGTCCATAAAATCGCATAAACCACACGTAGATTCCGTGAAATTACACGGCCGACACTTGCGACAGGCGGGGTGAATATCCAGAGGGGTTTTCTTGCACGTACACACGGGAAATTCTCCCGACTCCAGCATACGACGCAGTTTATCAGTGTCCGCCATTTTGAAAAGAGTCGGCGATTGGCGATAGAATCTCGGGCAGGGAACACAAACGCCGGCGATTCCCAACGAAAAGCACCAAGAGCGGAGCACAAATCATACGTCCGCACTGTTTCATACCCGAAAACGAAGTGTCATTGTTGGGCTGGCGCTGGCTTGTTGGAGGCAACGATTGTTGCGCACCAAGTGGCAGATAGGCTAACCTCATTGCATTGCAAGTGTTGCAAGTGTTTTAAACTTTTAAGGGGTTTAAAAAATCGGGTAGAAAAGCAAATCGAAAACGATTTTAGCACATATTAGAGGTTAGTATTTTACAGATAGTAAGAAATTGCTATTTTAAATCTCAACTTGCGCAATCCATTTGGGCGAGTTCAGAAATGACAAATTTATGCATTTATGAAATTATAACTTATTCTATTAAAAAATGCTATTGTGTAGTCCTTGTAAATTAGTACGACTGTTTAGTGTTGTATATATATGGTTCCCAAAATAATACAATTCAAGTGTGTATTGATCATCACCTCTTTAGCAAGAAGAGCTAAAATCAAAGTTGCCATATTGGTTTTCATTTGACAAATGGCGAGTTGTGATAGACATTGACGTGGTTTCCCTTAACTCAACCAGAATTTTGCCTAATGCCACCTACATGTTAATTCTGGGCACGTTGCTATTATTTGCCCAAGAGTTGCTGGACACATTGAATTGGGTGGTATTTGTCAAAATTTTCCCAGAGTTGGCTACTAGGAATTGGAATTGGAAGTTTTATCAACTGGAGGGAAGTCGGACCATGAGTCGGAATCGATTTCTCAGAAAGTTATCGATTTTACGTAAGATGGACTTGCAGATGTCAACAAAACAAAACATGGCAATGAACTAAATTTTATTGTGACATGTCAAGGACATTAATATTAGACCCATGATTTGGAACTAATGGAAATACTTTTAACAGCTTAAAATCGACTTGTATCCAATTTACGTGTAAGTGGTTGTCACAAATTTACCTTATTCCCCATCACTGGGTAGTCTGCTGTAATTAAACAATTTGTACTGTTCGTTTGTTCCTGGTGGGTTTTTTTTCCTTTAATCGGCTGTAAGCTCGTTTTTATCACATTCAGCATTGAATGTTGACTCGCCCATTTGAGCAGAGTATGGTCTTCACTGTGGCAGCTAAGCCATCTAATATTTAATAACTTGGAAAGTGACGAAAGTGTTAAAAAACTAATTTATGTAAACTCCCAGTATGAGACAATTCTAACTTCTGTGGCTAAACAAATTTTCTTTAATGAGGTGGTCAACATGTGTCAACCAAGGTTTGTAGGGGTCCTGGAAATTTGCATAATAGAAAATCTGTTTTCCATGTTAGAAATTGGTGTGCAATCATGCAACGTTGAGAAACACAAAAGTGAATAAAAAAAACTTACATAATAAACATAAAGCGTGGCACACCGTCATATACGAACTACAGAACAAAATTGCTTCACCAAAACAGAATTGTAGCGGCAGTGTTTATCACCCTTGGTTTAACTAGGGTTGAATTTGTGAATGCATTTAGGGCAAAGCTTTTTTGGGGCCCTTGTATTGTCATTGAAAAGTTTAAAAATGTCGTATCGTTTACTTTGAAAATTCGAGTCCATGTTTACGTTTTGTATGCTTAGATTTCAAAGTAAAGGATATTGGAACGGTAAATATCCTTTAGGACATCGTTGAAAAGTCCTAGAATTTTATGTATACAGTTAAATACGAACCCTGGTCAACCTCGTAGATGGCAAAATCTACCCATTTTAGTATCCGGAATGTAAAATTGCTTGAAGAAGTTTATCATCTTTCTTTGATTGACTGAATTTTAAAATTCACCACAGTAGGGAAACGAAATACTAAACGTATTTTGTAAATTTTCAAACGATATATATCGAAAAATGATGTTACTGAGTCCTGTCTTTAGGTCTAGCAAAACTTCAACAAATGCTGCTTATTATAAATTTACATAGTCCTAGCGCACTTATTTGCCTTTATAAATTTATAGTAATCAGCATCTGAAGTTTACCTGATGACAGGACTTCAGTTACACGAGTCAGTATGCCTGTTGAAAATTTGCACAATGTTTACTATTGTTTCCTTTTGAATATAAGTGTCTACTGTTGATGAAATGTCGTTTTTGAGTATGAATACCAAAAAATGTGTAGAAAAAAAAAAATGGGATTTGTTTGATAACAATTTTTACGGGTATCCTGGTACTGGAATACGATAGATTTTGCACGTTTGGTCAACACTGTAAGCATTTTAAACAACAATTTACACACAAGGTGTAACAGATGCAGTTTATTTAACCATGTTCCAACTTTCATTCATGCCAGACTACAAGCCAGACTACTATTCCCATGTGATATAAATGTAAAAGGTATGTTAGGGAAAGCCTGCAACTTCCTTTGGCCAAGTCCATTGCATGTAGGACTTCAAAAGATGAAGAACAGCTTCATGGAGCTAATAATCGCATACAAGTCCGTATGAGTGACCATGTTGTAACTACCGCTAACTGCATTAAATAATAGTTAACACGTTGTGTACAAACATTTTGTCCTTGCATGTTTCTATTGACACATGATATTCGTTACATCGGGCTCATCCCCATGCCCCGTGTGAGAAAGTGCTGCTACGTATGTCATAGAAAATTCCGGGCCGTCGCAGAAAATAATCGCTGTCAAGTTTTATTTATCGTAACTGTAAGCCGCACTTTTTTCGATATATGCAGAAACAATGAAAATTTCGCTAAATGTTGACCGATTTTGACGTTCATTTTAACTCTTTTTTTTTGCCATCTTTTCAATGGTGCAAACCACAAGTCTCTAGCTCCTCCCATTCTGAAGTTATTTATAAAAATAAACATTTAAACTTGCGGTTTTTTTTAACAAACGTAGCTTGCAAATTGATAGGAAAAAACTGCAGCTCGCTGGTAATTTTAGGACTAATATCGTGGCGGAAGGAATTGGGTAGGAGGCGACAAACCAGTTTTTCGCGAAGGCTGGGCATGGAAGCTAGTGATCTGATGGAACTTTTGAAAGTGTGGGGTCTGATAGGTGAGTTTCTTTATGCTGCAAGTACAATACCTGTCAATTTTAGCATTGTTGCCTGAACGATGCTGTCGTTGCCCTGAGACTTATGTTCACGACGGCCGCCTCAGCCACCCAATCGCGCATGCGCGATCCTCCCTATAAGAATGCAGCCCCTAAGGGTCCGGCATCTCTTTGTCTCAAGCCGCCCTGCGGCTGCTGTCCTACTGTGCTTCGTCTACCTTCGTGCCTTCATCCCGTTCAGCTCTTGGCTTACGCACTGTCGTCCGATGCATGAGCCGAAGTTGCACCGTCTCCTTCCATGCGACAGGTGTCGTCCGAAGAAATTAAAGTCGTCGCGGGATTGCCCCACCCTTGAACGGCCCTGGTTTCCGCCTTCCAACGTCGTCTGAAGAAAATGAAGTCATGGCTCCGTCCCGTTGTCTCCCGGGATCGCTCCATACCTGAACCGCCGTGACTCTCGCCTATCTTGGTCGAGTCCTTGCGTCACTGAGCCTCGCCTTCTGGTGTCGTCCATAAGGAAATAAAGTCTTCGTGGCTCCCTCCCGTTGTCTCCTGGAATCGCTCCACACTTGAACCGACGTGACTCTTGCCTATTTTGGTCGAGTCCTTGCGTCGCTGCGCTTCGCATTCTGGTGGCCGCCCACATGGAATGAAGACACCGTGGCTCCCTCCCGTTGTCTCCCGGGATCGCTCCACTCTAGAACCGTCAGAGTTCCTCCGTCTGCTCCATCCGACACTGCCACCTCGTGCCTGGTGTCGTCCTTAGGGAATGAAGTCGTCGTGGCTCCCTCTCTTTGTTTCCCGGGATTGTTCCACTCTAGAACCGCCTGAGCTTCCTTAGCCTCTTCTACCCCATGAACGCTGCCACCACGTGCCTGATGTCGTCCGCAGAAGATGAAGTCGTCGTTGCTCCCCCACCCAACGTTACCGCCCGGTGTCCGATGTCGCCGTAAGGTTTGGAGACGTGACTTCCTCCCGTTGTCTCCGGGGATTGTTCTACACCCGTACTGCCGGGCTCCTCCTGCCCCATACGACACTGCCGCCTCGCTTTCGGTTTCGTCCGCCAGATATGTAGTCGCCGTTGCCCCTCCCCCCCCCCCCCCCCTCGTTGTTTCCCGGGATTACTCCGCTCAAGAACCGTCATCAGGGCTCGACTTAACCCCAAAAAATTGATTAGCAAGACTGCGACGCAAAATGAAACTTGTCTAGCATATTCAAAATTTTGATTAGCAGTTTTTTATTAAGCCTAACATGTATTTTTACTGTGTAGTGGTACCAGAACTTTTTGTCTATCAGACGGAACCTTTCAAAGATCTCGATGCGCTGCTGGAGTATTTTTCTATTTTATTAATTTAGTTTTTTTTACTTATTATACTGAATATGAATAGCTACCCACTCTAATATTTTATGGCAGTAAAATTAACATTCCAACAACTTCAAGACAAGAGCTTATTCAGGCGCCCCCCCCCCCCCCCCGCCCCACGCTAGTTGCAGGGAGGGAAAGTTGATTAGAGAGCTAAGCTATGTCCAGCTATTAAAACGACTAATGTTGTTGGCTGCTTTACCGCATTTAAACTAAATGCAAACCATGATTAATAAGTTGCTATTTCCAATTACTGGTAAAATAGCTGCGTCGAACGCTGTTAATTCTCACGCGGAGTACAACGTGTAGCCTTGAGATTCACAACGAGTAACGAGATTCCCAACGCGATTAATTTGCGTAGCAGCCTTGCGACGCAAAATAAAAACTGCTTCGCAAAACAACAATTATGTATAGTAAAGTGCGATGCGATACTGCTTATGTCGAGCCCTGACCGTCATGGCCCTCCCTTCCTTACGCCCGCCCCTTGCGACACTACTGCCTCACTACCCGATGTCGTCCGTAGTGGTAACGATCGTCAGGGCTCCCTTCCGTCCTCCCTTGGCCTGCCAAACTTGCCATACATGAGTCACACCACGTACGACAATGCTATCTTGCTCTTCGGTGGCGCCTACTTGTAGGTAGTCGCCATGGCCCCTACTGTTGCTCACGGGGCTCGCGCCACCTTTGAACCGCTGCGGTCCTCACTGATCATCGCCCGTCCCGAACGACTGCGCCCTCACCTCACGCTGCCCCATGTATTGAAGTAGCCTGGCTTCATTCTGTTGCTCCCCTCTCCTGTTGCTCTGACACTGGGACAAAAAAAACTGCCATGGGCCTTGTCACCCCTTGGTCCTACTTTTCGGCCCTCATCCCTGTTGCCCTTCGGACCGAACGTTGACGTTCTGGCCACCTGTCGTGTTCCCGAGCAACCCGAAGCTTCTACCCGGCCAGGCCCCGTTCTGACCGCGCTTACACACTGCACTCCTTCGCCTCACGAATCTCCTTCCACGCGGAGGCATCGGTGACAACCAGTTCCACTCCGTCTACCTCGCGTTTCATCTCGACGACTCTTCATCTGCCACATGATCCATCAACACCCGGCCCGTCTCTTTCCGTCGACTCCTACGCACGCCCTATCCTCTGTCGCGCCACTCTTTACTTCACTGTCGTCTGTCGCCCCGCCATATTGGATACTGCCTCTGATTCGCCTACCCGCCGGGCTATTATCTCGTCGTCCCGGACTACGACCGAACCGACACCAACTCCTCCTTAGGCCTTAATATCCTAGGGTTGTCATCCTTACAGCCTTCGTTCCGGCAATCGACCCCCGTCACGCCACTTGGTTCGGCGTATCTCCGGGCCTTCGTTCCGTCAGTCTGTCTCTACTCTATCTGCACGCAACCGCTACACGACCGGAAGTTCACAACCTCAAACCGAGGCTCCCTCCACCTACTGTCGCTTCCTGTGGTTTTCCCGCCTTTTCACCGCGTCACTACCGCTGCTTGCTTAGCAATCTCTGAGACCTGTCGCTCGTCTATCATGGTGAAAATCAAACAAGCCCAAAGATTTTCTGGTAAAGACCCATTCCTAGGAAGACTTCCAGTTATCGACGATCCTGGTTCGTGCACATGCCCGGGTCTACGCAACCGGGCACGCCGTGATCCCCATCGGATGGTGTGCCAGTATCACCGAAAATGTGACTTTTACAACATCCCCTGCCCTACTTGCGTGACAATTCCCTTAGCCGAATGGCGCCTCATCGCCGCAACGCACCAAGCCTCTGCCTTGCGAAAGAAGCAACGTAACCAAAGGGCCTACCTTCTAAAAAAGATTAAAGAAGACCAATCCACTTCCACTACCCCCTCAGATGTTGCCATGCCTTCGCCCACTTTGCACCCGTACTCATCTCCTTTACTGACATCGGTCCTTAAGAAAAACGTGCTCCAGACCATCCCTGAAACACCTGGGAAGTCATCACGTGTGTCACCCTTTGATTCCCTTGCATCCAACGCCTCCTGTCAGCCCACCTGTCCACTGCTACATCAGACAGAAACTCCTTCCCCAAGAGGAATCGCCTGTGAAACAAGATGTGCCCTCAATCACCCTCTCACCGGGTTTCGACACTCCTTTTTCACCTCTAGGAGAGGTTTCTACCCACCCTGAAGGAATCTTGGACTACATAGTTGACGATGTCCCCATGACACACTGCTCTCCTACGAAGACCTCCGAAATTGTGCATCTGTCTGATCCCGTTCTACCAGATACAGGATCCCAAGACCCTACCACCATTCTGTCCTCACATAACCAACCTCCTAGCTGTGAGCCGAAGGCTCCACCCGGAATCAGCCATGTAAAGCTCTTTACGACTTTAAAACACAAACTACGCCTCAATGATCGGGCCAAGCGCCAAATTGTGTCAAACTATTGAGAAAGTCAAACCCATTCTCGACGCCACCCAAGATCACGTAGATTTCCTGACCTCTCAAATTTCTTCCCTCAGAGCTGAAAACCTACTCTTAAACCTCTCGGCCCATCAACTCTTGGAAACGCAACTGGCCTCTCGCCCGGTCTCACCGCCACCTCACTTGGGCCGCCACAAACTCTTCCACTTTGCTCCATGGGTTCTCACCAATCTGACTCTCCCTAAATCCACCCGACCAACATACAATCACCTCAGACACCCTCTGCTCGACATATGCCCTTCGGAGCCCAGGCTCCCCACGTCAACCTTCCTCCTAGACCTGTAATTGCCTCCCCCGCTTTCGGCCCACTTAAAAACCCGTCATCTTCAGCTAATTCTGGCTTCGATTCGACAGACCTCACTCTCCATGCAAACATCACCGAAACATGGGACTCGTTAACTTCGAACATCACGGATCTCCAAATTCATTCCTTCTTTTTATGGCAATATGACAATGCTGATTCATTCACCCCATGCACCCCCTCATGACCCAACTTTCAAGCCACAAAACTTCTGAATTACCCTGTGACCTCTGCTGCCACAAGGCTAAGGGGTGCCACTTTGGAATTCGCAACGCCTCTACCTAAGCACGGACTCCCGTGTCGGCCTTGGGTCCTAAACTGTCTCATTTAATCTTAACCAAACCCTCCTTTCGTCCCTTTCAAGACCGCTCCCAAAATTTCTATCCAAAAAAACCCTTAATCACTCTTACGTTCTTAAAACCAGAAAAATATTAACAATACCCATCCTGTTCCCCTGCCATATGAACTGAACTATATTCACCACCCACGTACCTGTGATCACCTTGAAACTGCTCTCCCATCCCGGATCCTCTGCTACAACTCTGTACCCCCGTTCTTCCGCTCATCCTTCACGAACTTGGTACCCATTACGCCCATAGGACCACCACAACAGGATCCAAACCCCACAGCTATAGGTAAAACCTTACTTTTCTCCTTACGTGTTAAGCCAACTTCCAACCAAAAAAAAAAAAAAAAAAATTTATGAGGGGACCCTCTTCCAAAAAAAAAACCCTACCACTTTCTGCAAGAGAAGAGGAAGGTTTTGCCAGGTCCGGCAAGTAGCCTCCGTGCTGCCAAGCCTTACCTATGCAAAACTACGCCGCCAGCCTCAGCACCCCAGGGTACTCGGCCAAAAGGTGCCCGCCACCAAATTTGACGAGGTCAGCCTGTCAATGCTAAAATTGACAGGTATTGTACTTTGCAGCATAAAGAAAGAACATTTTGCCGGCCCCCAGCCAGGCCGGCTAAAAATGGTTTCTTTTGCTGAAAAGTACAATACCTTCAGGCCCATCCTGCCTCCACTCAGGTGTCACCTTTTGACGCAACTTGAGACAATGAGATGCCAGACCTATGGTGGCTGCATTCTTATAGGGAGGATCGCGCACACGCGATCAGGTGGCTGAGGCGGCCATCGTGAACTTGAGTCTCAAGGCAAGGACAGCTTCATTGAGGCAACAATGCTAAAATTGACATTGTACTTTTCAGCAAAAGAAACCATTTTTAGCCGGCCTGGCTGGGGGCCGGTAAAAATGTTCTTTTTGTGAAACTGAGTGGCCCTCCTGCAGGATACAGGATTACAAGGAAATTAAAAAAAATCAGTTTTAGTTGCCGTATACGATGCTTATTTTTACAAGCTTTTAAGAAAATGTTACTGTGGATAAAGTAATAGGGGGAAAAGGTATAGAAAGGTTTTTAATGAATTTAATGCTTTGTCATGCTTCAAAAAAAAATTGATAATCGTCGCTTCAAAGGTCTTGCTTCCTTGAAAAATTCCAACCCCGCAAAAATTAACCCTGCAGAAAAACTTTTAACAAAACTGCATCGCAGAAAGCTGTGGAACATACACTGGGTCCCCATGGCAGAAACGTGGTGGCACTGTGTGTGGCGTACGCTGCAGAAAGCTTTCGCGATTTTGCTATTTTATTTATTACTATTCCTGCAGAAACTTAATGAAAGCCGGATCATGGCTGAAAGCTGTAAAAGTATCATGGGGGGGGGATGGGGGCGCTGGCCTCGTTACTTTTTTGTGTCTTCGCCATAAACTGATAAAGCTAAAAATAGTACCATATTTTGTAAAATTAAATAAATGGTATCTTCCAATTTTGCGTAAAAAATCCATTTTTGCAGAAATTAATCTAGAAGTCATAATTTTACCTTTACCGTAATTCTGTGAGTGTGGCATTCCATATTTGCAAAATACTGACCTCTATGGATTCTGCTAATTTTTCTGTACCAAATTGGAGGTGTTCAAATAAATAGGCTATCCTGAATTTTGATTGACCTCGACTTCTCGGTGGAAAGTAATTTTAGTATTGTAAGCGGGAAACCTGTCAACCATTAAGCACTTGCTTTTTGGCTTACAACTTAGGACTACAAGTAAAAAGTGCAAATGGGGTTCTTGCTAGAACAAAATAAAAAATATTTACTCTCGGAATTTATTTTTGGACCCAGAAAGGTGTTTGTGGTTTGTTGGTTGAGTAACCTAAAAAATTCCATTGCTATTAATGCCCACAGAATTGTAGGCACTGCATCACACACTTGTTTTTACTTTCTTCCTAAAGTACTTTAGTCTCTCATTATTTTTAATGCGCTTTAACTGCAGTAAATTGGAACTATCAGATTGATTTTTGGCATGTGACATGAAAAGGCTCGATTTTTGTTCCGTTTTCTGCTTCCTTTAGCCTACGAACATTAGTGCGCCATTAAGCCTCATCCCCCCCCCCCTACGAACATTAGTGAACAATTTTTCTTGAGTTCACTAATTGTTTGCCGATGTATTTTTTTTTTATGGGGTTTTAGTGGGAGGTCTTAACCACTCTACATGCCTTACTTCACCTTGTGTGGAGATTTTTACTTGGCTACAACAAATTTGCTAGCAGCATCAATACTTAAAGTATGAGGGGTGGGGGAATTCACTTTGGAAAGCCTGGAAAAAGAATGGACACAAAGTCATGATAGTGTGCATGAACCCTGCCCTAAGAAACAAGTTTTGTTGCTAAAGTTTTTGTGAGCAAGATACTCATTCATTTAGTACACAACTGATGTTTATTCCTCCTACTTTAGCCTGAAGTTGAAGACTACAGAAAGCAACATGAGATTACAGTCAGAGGTAGAAGTGTTCCTAACCCAATCACACTTTTTGAGGAGGCTTACTTCCCAGGTGAGCATTATATCTAACAAAAGTATCGATGTCAATCCTTATTTCCTTATAGTCGACCGAAAAAGTGCTGCATTACAAACTAATGATCCTAGATGTCCTAAACCAATCACATTGTTTGAGGAAGCATATTTCCCAGGTAAGGTATTTTCTAACGGGTGTAGGTTATCATTAGGACTAAGAATAGTTACGGATACTAAAACAATTGAACTGTGGAGGAATTGGTAAGAAGTATTGTAATGCAGCTGTGATCATTAACTATTTTATAAAATAGTTGCTGGTGTAGTACTTCCTGTTGTCTTTATGCCATCCCTCTACGAGGTTTCTTGATGTGCAATCGCCTGCAGCAGAATCTGTTGACTGGTGTCGCGGATAGTTAAAAGGCTGCTGCGGATAAAAATTTTCTGACCTTTCCACTTTCTCAATTTTTTTACTGTTTTTGACATACCGCTACATTATTTTTATTAAGGCTGCACCGATACTTTATCGGATCGATTGCCAGTAGTAGCCGCATATTGATAACCTTTGGGGGGTATCCAATACGCGGTTTAGAGCATTTTGCTCGGATTGGTATTATAATCGATAACAAAAAAAAAATTGGGCTTGAAATTGCCAAAATGGTATTGCCAAAATGTTTAAAACGGATTTGTATCTGTGTGTAACGGTGCAGCCTTAATTTGTATTGATGTCTACAAAAACATGCATTGTTGGAAGAGGAAAAATTGGTTAAATCACAAGTTATGTATCAAAAACTAGTAAACATTTGTAGTTCCAAGAGAAAAACGAAAAACTATGTACAATTTTCCCCCTGTTCATGTGGTGCTGCAACTTGCATGCCTGGCTGGTACTGTTTATTACCAATAGTCCATTAAAAAACGAATTAGCTGGTATTGCTTAATACCAGTAGTCTATTAAAAAATAAAACTTATTATTTCAACATCAGTGAAATAATTATTAACTATGTAACACTTTATGTAAGTTTTAATTTTTTTTTTTGTAAACATTTTTAATCATTTTTTTTTAACACTCGGGATATTTTCTATGCTGCTGAATAGTGATGTAGCCTGTAAAAGTATGAGGGACCATGTAAGGCCACTAACACGAAGCTAAATTGTAGACTGTTGTATTGTTTAAGGTAGGGTGAGGCTGTTCCAATAGTTATAGGCATTGTTTCATCACCTACTTGGCAACCTACATTAAAATAGCTGGTTCCCTCCAGGCATAAGGAATTACTAATTAGCGCGTTTGGTATCAGATTTTTCGACTGTATTGAGGATTCCTACCCTTTTTTTATGAGTTAAAAAAAAAATCTGTTTTTCTGTCTTGAGGAAAACCTAACAACCCAACCTGCTTCCACTACAATCAAACTAGCACCTAACTTTTTTGTTGAAGTGCTCTCATGCCAGAACCCTTTTTCTGTGTCTGTTGACACAAACCAACAACTTTTTGGCCTGTTCTCAATTTTCTTTCTCCCTGTTTCTGTGTAATAACTATTTCCAAGTTTTTATTTGCCGATGCGTAATTCAGTTGCCATATGTTGATGCTTTTGGTATAAGATTGGTACTGAATTACAAGAAATTGTGGTACAGTACCAGAACCGTCTTAGTTAGCGATTTACTATTTTGTAAGTATGCATGCAAAAGTAAAATTGTTACCATTTTTTAATTTCAGAGTACGTAATGAGCGTAATTCTGCAACAGAAATACGAAAAACCTACTGCTATTCAAGCACAGGGCTGGCCCATATCTTTAACTGGAAGAGATTTGGTGGGAATTGCACAGACTGGATCTGGCAAAACCCTAGCAGTAAGAGTTCTTTCCGAATTTCCCCCAACTTCTTGTTGGTTGTATTTGTTGTAGTTACTGACTTGCTGGTGTTATTTTTCAGTACATCCTCCCTGCTATTGTTCACATAAACCATCAACCATACTTACAACCTAATGACGGACCTATAGTAAGTAACATTTTTATTCTTGATTTAAAGGGCTGTGTTTATATTTTTCTTCCCTTAACCACTTAAAATTGACAATTTTATAGTGTTTCGCTCATCCCCCGCCCCACAAATGGCGTTGAATCGTTAGCTTTAACGATTTTGATCTTTAAAAGTGTTTTGAGGGGGAGGGGATCAGCAAACTAGCAAACCATCTAGGACTATATTTGGGAATATAAAAGAAAAATTAGATGCCTATGCACTTACTAAAAACGTTGTACTTGTGAATACTATTAAAGCACTGAGCAAAAATGCTGTGAAACCTCTTTATAACGATATGCAAGGGTGTTTGGAAATAGACTGTGATATCTGGTTTGTTATAACCAATCACTTTTAAATGCATTGTTGCTTGACAGCCTTGAAAATAAAATTGTTAAAAAGGATTGTTGTAAGAGGTATTGTTATAACGAAGTTTTAACAATAATTTTTAAATTTTGGTTAGTTTGAAGCGTCCTCTCATTCCAAAGTATTTTTATCAGTTGGCTTCTTAATACTAATAATTGTTACCAAAACTTTAATCTTAGTATCAAACACTTGTGCCATAAATCTCCCCAATTAAGTGTTTGCGTTTGTCTGATTAAGACGAAATTCCTGACTCAAGTTTAAATCCGTCTCGTCCAAACAAATGTACAGTTATACGCGATCCTTCGACTCCAGATGCCACTCGTGCATTAAAGCCAGTCGCCATCTGTATTGTAGGGAGGCGCTAACGGCTAGTCAGGTTGTCTACCTGTTCGGGTTGATGTTGTGGTCTTAACCATTCCAGTAGGTTATCTGCCTTGCGGCTTATTTAGGAATGTTGCATGCATTTTAATTAAGGCTCGGCTGATACCAACTTTCTCACCGATCCGATCCCGAGTCAGTCCTATGCTGTTTCATCGATACCGTTAAGTGAATGCATTATTTGCCGTAAAGTTCGTGTTTTTCCTTATTCAGAAACAAAATTTGATGAAAAAATCCCAGTCTCTGAGCTGTAAGAGTAGTGCATGCTGTTAGTGCAAAAATATTTCAGTTCCGGCAACAAGCTGCATATCGCATGGAAGCTGTACACACATTGTAGTTTCCAAATCCACCGGGAGACACTCCGGAAATGACGACTTATTGCGTGATGACGTCATCAAAATGGCCACAACGCGATGTACTATATCTCTAATATCTCCGGAACTAATTGATCAATCCTATCATGCGACCTATTGTTGAAAAGATAATTTAATTTGCTAAAATAAATGCCTGAACAATATATACCATAAATTTTGTTTTTGGTTCAATCTGAAGAAAATCGTATGACTGCTGTGCGATATTTTTATTCTCTATCATCTCCGGAACTAATTGATCAATCTTTTCGTGCGTACTATCGTTGGAAAGGTAATTTATCTTTCTAAAGGAAATGCCAGAACAATGTACGCCATAAATCTATTAGTTTCTGCGTAATTTAAAGGAGAGCACATTATGACTTCTTCAAAATGGCCACCATGCAATATGCTAAATCTCGTGTATCTCCGTAATTAATTGATCAATCTTGTCTGCGACCTATCGTTGGAAAAATCATTTAATCTTCTAAAAGAAATGCTTGAACAATGTATCCCGTAAATATTTTAGTTTTTGTTTAATGTGAAGGAATACATAATGTGCATGTAATTATTGCATCTTTTTATGTGGTTCTTTCGGAAACGGTAAATTATTAGAGCTGTGTCTTATTGTTCAGTGTGTCACTTGAGCTGTGGCTTCCGCAGGCACATGGAAGTGTACGGGAAAGTGATTATTTAATATGACATCTGGTACGTCTCTTAATACACTTGCAAGTTTACATAGGCTACGTTACCCCAGCAGTTGTTATACAGCCCAGAATATCAATTCAGCCGATTCTTGTTACCTCCTCTGAAACGACTGTCTGAACTGTCATGGCATCACCCTGATTCTGATAACCTCATTCTGCAGAATATGAAGGGCTGCGATGCCAACCATGTGTGCGTACCTATTTTGTTTTACACGCGACTACTTCAGAAGGCTGTCTGCCCTCCCTGGTGTTGCGACACAGGCTTGAACAAAGTTTTTATTGTAGACACTACCTACTAACTCACAACCAATCATTGAACTTACAGCCATTTCTATGTGCTGCTTTGTGATGGTTGATCAGCGTCTGTGATGGATTAATCTTCTTAAGAATGTGTATTATAATGTTCGTGGCACGACGAAACATGGATGAGGAATTCACATCATATCCTAATAGTGGGAGCAGAATTGATGTGCATTTACCTTTGAAACCTCCATGAATGTTTTGACGGGAATGGAAGGCTACTCGGATAACACTTTACCTTCGTGGTCAGCCTTGCTTCTGGTGGATTCTGACCAGTCCACCATTTCCACGGGGGCATCAGTTATTTTTCTTCGCTAGTGTAATTTACCATTGGTATGCGAGGAAGACTTGTCATGGACAACTGGTATGTGGAGGACTCGAGCAAGCCTATTCTGCTTTAACCCTTTTAGGCCTACGTGACGATATATCGTCATCGCTATTCCACTGCGAAAAAGCCGACATGACGATGTATCGTTAGCCCGGTTCAGCCGAGTTCTACGCCCTGTTAAAAAAATAAATTTCCTATTGCGTACATCGGAGGCATAACTCCGGTTGAATTACGTAATTTGGAACAAATATTTTCGGTGTATTTAGGTTAATTTAATTTAATATCATCTGTTTATTACCTTAAGTCAATGTTATTGTTGGCATCGTCGCCAAAATGGACGTGAAATTGCGTTTATTTGCTGAAAATAGCCCTTGGTTCAAACGATCGTATCTCCGGAACGACGCAACGTACAGCCGCCATCTTGGTCGCGTTTGAGAGAGGGAATTCCCAATTTTCTGGCCCGCGAAAAATGACGTCATCAACTCCAACATGTATTCTGTATTCTTCCAATGAAATGTCCTGTTTCAACGACCGTTGTTCAAACGCTTCGGCCTCGCGAGCGCTGATTGGCTCGTTCGCGGCACGTGACTCGTCGGCCGTTCGCAAGTGACGTCACGCGAAGCGAGTCAAGGTCGCAGCCATTGGCGCCAGCAGCAGCGCGTCGCATTGCTGGCAGCCGGTCATTATGGCGTCCGGCAACGATTTGGTAGTGAGCTGTAATCGATCGTGAATCTCGTAGAAATAAAGCAACTTTAAACTATTTTTACGGTAATAAAACATAAAATAATGATTTCGGAAGTAATAACACGCGTTGTGACGGAAGAATATCGAGTGGATGTTATCATTCTGAGTACTGTAAGTTGAAACTTTCGTTATCGCTGTTCACGTAGTCGAACTTCAGGAATTTTTTAAATAATGAAAACGTAGGACGATGGTCCCAATTATATTTCTGGTCAATAATTTACAATATAATTATTACGTCTGTGAATTTTTATACTCCTAGACCGCATAGTTTTTTCATTACAATTAATTTTCGTGAGGCATGCAACTTGTTCATGGCAGCCATGTTGCAGCCATAGGCTTTTTCGCATGAGAATTGAAAAAATGGCGTAGGCCTAAAATCGATTGTCCTCGGTTGAGACTGGTTGTCACAGACATACTTTCCGGTGGAATAAGTTCCATGGAATGAGTTCGACGATGTACTGAAGGCTGTGTTATGATCTATATTATCAATTGAAGCACGAGTGAATACAATATAGATAACAAAACGCAGAATAAAACCAACTTTAATTACGCATATAAAGTGGCAATAATTATGTGCATATTATGATTTCCTTCAAATTAAACAAGAGACTTACGGCATACATTGTCCGTGCAGTTCATTTGGAAAATTAAATTAAATTTC
>JAHWFP010110137.1:513-12073 GCA_023313725.1 Lithobius niger
TTTTGTTCTCTTCGGCTTTTTTTTCCTTTGGCTTTCTTTTTTTTTTAACTTCGTTTGTATTTTTTTCCCCAGGGCTTTTTTCTTTTACATGCATATGTAGTCCCGGTCCAGAAAAACCACTGAGATACGCAATGTGAGATCTTAACTGTAACCTAAACTGGCACGAAAGACAATTTTTTTTTTCATTATTGTTTTGCTATTACCACCCGCTTGGGGCCCTCCTCACGATAATAATAAAAACTCTTTGTTGCTTAACAATTGGGTGTCTTAGTCAGTCTTTATTTTATCAACTGCATGC
Source organism: Lithobius niger (assembly GCA_023313725.1). NCBI lineage: Eukaryota > Metazoa > Arthropoda > Chilopoda > Lithobiomorpha > Lithobiidae > Lithobius > Lithobius niger. Next base: position 812 of record JAHWFP010110137.1, read on the forward strand.
GAATACGGTTTATTTTGTTTTTAAGGAAAAAAAAATTAATATTCTTTCGGTTCGGTGTTTTTTTTTTTTTTAACAAGACTGCAGATTCAAATATAAAAATACGCCACAGGAAGACAGCGTAGTTCAACGAGTAAATCAAGTGGGTTTTTTGTATTATTGCACTATTGAGCTTTTTAATTAGGTCCTCTTGCTGTTCTGTTATTTTTTTTATACGGAGCACGAACCCAAATTTGGTTATCTGCCTCACGTCGATGAGGGCCAATTAGCTTAAATTTAAATTAACAATAATTTTGTAATAATTAATCTTGTTAATAATAAGCTACATTACCAATTGGTGCTTTGTTACAAATGGAATTGTTGACACATTTTGCTCGTCTTTTTATTGAAACTCATTTTTAACAAAGTAACCGCATATAATCATGGACAAATTAAAAAAAAAATTGAAGAACAAAAATCGATAATCAACTGAAGAATGGCATCTGTTGTTATTATAACAATGTCATCGTGTGGCTTTCATTTTTTTTTCGTAATCAATGCCTATAAATTAGATCTTTATTTAGCGGTTAACCGCGGGTAAACCGCGGTTCGGGTCGGGTCGGATCTCATTATTGCATACATTTGCGGTTTCGGGGCGGTTCGGTTTTCAATTCAGACGTTGCGGTTCCCTGCGGGTCGGTTCCAGTTTCTGTAAATGCGGGCAATTCCGGTTCCCAAAAATTGGACCCGCGCCCACCTCTACACGCGCGCATCTTCCGTGACACTAGCGCCTTTGCTTCGCCGATCGGCTGTTTCGTGAAGCTAGCGCAGTGACGCCTTGTGGCCGTTGCTAAAACAACAAGTCGGAAGCTCGAGACGGACCGACGCATGCGTGCTCGTGGCGTATGCTGACACGAGAATCGAAAGTGAAAACAAACCACCTACTTTTAAGAAATGGGTACGTTTGCCCAAGACGAAGTAAATCTACTGCAATCGGCAATGAAAACAAATTGAGTAAGCTAAACATGAGTAAGGCATTGGAAAACATTACCACGATTTTTTTTTTAGGAAAAATCGATAATTCAAACTTTACTGATGTGTTTGTTGGATGCGATTGAAAAGTTGTATTCTTCAATCCTAGCTGCTAAACCAAAAATCGGGGGGGGTATGTCAGTGATTGGAGAGTACAACTCTCTTACAGGTAGGTTATAACGTAACAACTCCTTCTGTTATCCCAAACTCCAGTGGTGAAGCACATGACAGCTGTTGTTTATGATTAAACAAGAACTGAAAGCCAAATGGATATCTGTATTTATTGTTTATGACTGCCAAAATCTTAGTTTCATGGAACGCACGTGCGTAGTATTACTACTACCACTGTTTATGATCGTTTGGATAAACAAATCAAGCATTGTTTCTCTTCGTGATCAATCTTGGACATAATTATTTTTTTTAACGATATTTGATAATTTGTTTTATTTTATTAAAGGACGAGTCGATGTTTGTGAAAGGGGGGGGGGTGCTGAATCATGGGGGAAAGGGCAAAACAATTTTCGAACCAACCGACGGTGAGGCCACGGAAATTTTGTGTTCAAGGTATTGGGGGAGGCGCAATTTTTTAGCGAACGTGTTACCAACCTGCTACGCATCAAAACAAGGATCGGGAAGTAGACTTATACTTTAGCAAACCACACTGCTGTGGTTCCTTTTTGTGGAGTCAAGGAGTGGGGGCACACAACAAAACGGTTCAGGGGCAAAATATAAACGTAGCAAGCAATTACGCCCCGACTCCCCCAAAGAAACAATGTTTCTTTTTTTTTTGGGGGGGGGGGAATTGCCTCTGGAGAACACAAAATGGTCCAGGGACAAAGTAAAAAAGTAGCAAGCAATTACCACCCCCCGCCCCCCCCCAAAAAAAAAACGGTCCTGGGGATAACAAAACGGCCAAGGTGCAAAGTACAAAGCACCCCCCTCTCAAAATATATTTTTTTATTGGGGGAGGGCGGGAAATGGAGTTGCTTGCTACTTTTGTACTTTGCCCCTAGGCTGTTTTGTTACCTCCAGCAAATTCCAGGATGGCAGTTTTTTCGTGCCCCACACTCTCTGACTCCCCGATAGGAATGCAAGGAGATCTGATCCCGTAGTCTCTACTGATCGCTTTCATCACTTCCATTTCGACACACAACGTACAACGTCGAATACGGTTTGAAAACACCTCATAGTGCGAGCCCCGAACCCCTTGCGAGGCCAGCAGAACGTAAGCGACCATTTTTAAGAGCTTTGGGGGTTCGAGGTCACGGCAAGGGTCACGGTACTTCCGGTACAACGGTCCTTACACTGCAACGCTTCGTTGCAGGTGATTACTGTACTCCTTGCCTCTACTTACAAAATTAAATATTTCTTGGATATGCATGTAACGTACGCAATGATAAACTATCAAATTATTTACAGTTGTTCGCTGAATAAATAGATATCCACAACACTGATTTGTGTAGAATTAATTGAGCTGCTATTCGCTTCCAATGGCATTCACATCTATCTTTTGAATCCAATGCGATTAGTCATGCGCCGAGCAGTCAAGTGCTTCTGAGCATCTGAAGGAGAGACGGCAATAATAAACAAAGGACCATCGGTATCATAAGGAAAAACCGAAAACAGCTTTTTAATATCCCAGTTTTTAAAGAATCTTATTTTCCGAATTAAATAGCTTTAATCAACGTTTTTATTGCCGTAGAAAATGTCATTACCTATTTTTCCTTATAGCATTTCCTTCCTTTGAAGGGCTCAATCCCCTAGCGATGAAAGTTGGCTTCACTGCCATACTCGCAGCTCCCCTTCCACTGCGCATGCGCATGGGACTCTGTATAAGGAACCGCCTCCAGTTGGGCGTCATTCTTTCTTCCTAGGGCATACACGATGCGGCTTTCTCTTCTGCTCTCCTTCTTCAATACCAGGACCCAATGGATTCTCCCAATGGACCTCTGCAAGGGAACAACGGGTTACCGTTATTTCCTCTTGATTGTTGGACATCGGTCTCTCTTGTTCCGAATTTAAATTCTGCTACGTCTCTTCACCCGAGTGTTCACGCGCCCGTACTGTACAGTGCAAGGCTCGAAAACTAACAAGATTCTGCCTCCCCTTAGGGAATCACGGATTCCCTGATTCTTCCTGCAGCTTGCTCTTTTCAGTTTTGATGTGTCTTTACACACACAAACTCCTGCAAGCACTGGCACACGGCAGCACATATGACCAAGCAACCGATCATTCGACGTTGCCCAAGACTCGAAGGCTAAGAAGACCACATACCGAGATTCGGTCTCCTCTTATGGAACCACAGATTCCCGGATTCTTCTTGCAGCTTGCTCGCTCAGTTTCGTGGTGTCTTTACACACACGGACTGTGCGGCACAGGCGGCCAAGCAACCGAGCATTCAGACTGCGCCCGAAGATCGAATACTAACAAGGCCACCGACCGTAATTCGGTCTCCTTTTAGGGACCACGGATTGCTATCCACCCTGCTTCTTCTTACAGCTTGCCCTTTAGTTTCATAGTGTCTTTACACATACGAACTCTTGCAAATGCTGGTACACTACAGCACAGGCGACCAAGCAACCGAGCATTTGAAGATGCTCGAGGTTCGAAGACTCAAATAATCACCGACCGGGACTCAGGCTCCTCTTCTGGGATTACGGACTTGCTCATCCTGCTTTCTTGGAGGGTCATTCTTCACCTCTGTTGCGTCTCTACGCCCAGGCACTCGTGTACTGGCCACGGCAGCTACCGGGCGTAAGACTCGCCGGCAACCAGATGAACGCGTAACCAGGCATCGAACGTAGTTAATACGCCTGACGTCCGGCGCTCGAGGACCGACACTGGCGGCAACCAAAGAAGCCGGTAATCAAATCCGGGTTTCCCCCTCCCTTGGACGTCCGTCCACGATCACCCAAACCCTTCCATCTGGGGAGGGAGGGGGGACCCTTGCTCCCATTAGGATCGACAGCAGCACGTTCCTCACCACCCTTCCTTCTAGAACCTCAGTCTGTAAGGAGGAAACAGGAAAAGAACACTTTCCACCAATATAACGGCACCCGGATCGTTGGTCTGAGATTCGTCGCTGTCAGCCAGAATCAAGAAGACGTTCCATGCGACGCCAACGACGTTCCTGCCATTCCAGAAACGTCCGGAACGTGTCCCCAAGTACCCATCAAGACTACACGTTCTCCCTTGGCTCCACCAAAAGGCGCCGTTCTTACGCTCGCTTACACTTCTCTAACGGCATCCCCTTCATGACGGGCATACTACTATGCTCGGTCGCGAACCCTGTACCTTCGGACGGCACCCACAACGACCAAGGCACGTTCGGCTGGTTCCCCCATCTTTTGGCTACATCCTCAATTAAGACCGTCCGTCACAGACCTGCTTAAGGAAGCCCCGTCACCATTGCCATCACCATACCAGGATCCATCCGTTACGGCCCAGACGTCCCATGCTCCGGACGGCATTCCTCCTGTGTCACCATCCTCGTCTCCGGTGGCTCTCTGGAATACGGTCATGGCAACCCATCGGTTCTGCAAGGTTTCTTCCCAGTCCTCTTGGCGATATAACGACGCCCCATGGCCTCTTCCACCTCTACGATACCATTTTGCCCTTGCCACCATTGCGCCTGAAGGAATAGCCTTAGGGTTCCACATTTAACAGTATCAACGATAGCCACGATCTCGACACAGCTAGTTCCTTCGTGTGACTTTGATGCGGTTCCTGCTTCTTCGTCCCGTTCCAGGCATCATGAACTCGTTCCTGGCCTCATGTTTTACTGCAACCTAATACATCGGTGACTTAAAGCGCTTCATCTATCGAACCCTACCTCACATCTTGGATTGTCATGACGCGTTCCCCCCACCAGAAACAGTGTTCTGTATCCCATTCTCTGTGCTTCGCAGTCATCAGTGCTTGTCATTCCTTGTCATTCCATCTCGTTCCCACCCATAACCTGTTTCTGAGGTCCGTCGAGCGGATGAGAAATTTTTTACTCTACCCTATCGACCGGACGTGGTCCGCCATCAACATCCCTGCAAGATAAGCGTTTTCGGCACTACCGCCTGATTTCCTATCTTGTACCCCAAGGTGTTAATTCTCCTGATTGCGGTTCCTTTGCTTAGCAAACCCTTCTTTAACCAATACTTATTGATACACGTCCCCTCGCCGCACCAACCCTGCCTCACTAGGGAACCTCATCGATTCCGTTCCTACCTTGGATCGATCCACTACCACCGGTTCCGCTTCCAGTGTAATTGGCTGAGGTTTTTCAGAAGTAACTTCACCAAAGACTTGTTCTTGGGGCGCCGACTTGTACATGAGGGGAAACTGAGCGAACCTATCCCACCACCAGTGACCAAGTTCGCTATTATAAAACAGGTAATGTATATTTTCGTCGGCAATTAAAAACACTAAAATAGCATGGCCTGCACCTGCTTAATTTTAGTTTTTATTGCCTAACCGAAAATATACATTACCTGTAGATCCACCCGAGCCTCCCCTCGCTCATAGGTTCTGGGTGTGGAGAAATAATGCCAACCGGACGGCTGCGCCGTATTATATAGACGGCCCAAACCTGCGCATGCGCAGAAGGTACAAGTCCGGCTAGGATAGAAACTCCAAAAGCTTCTAGGGAATCAATCAAGCTATAAAGGAGGAAACGCTATTATAAAACAGGTAATTTATATTTTCGGTTAGGCTATAAAAACTAAAATTAAGCAGGTGCAGGCCCTGCTTTTAGTCTTTTTCGACGTTTCGCATTTTAACTACTATTGGAACATCACAACCATAAAAAAATAAAATAAAAGGATTCCATTAATGATACAACTTAGCATCATTTGAAAAAAAATAATGCTTGGAGGGATTACTTTCAGCATGGCGACGAAACTGGCATTTACACTAGCGATGGGAATCCCGAATATGAAACCTAAATCATCGTATCACGGCACAGCGATACATATAAAACAACTTTACAGCAGACGACGTATTTACACCACATCACGAAACAATAACATGCCTGCGATCATATCTGCGTCTAATAGTTTAAAGATTCCTCGTTACCACGGCAACGTGTAGTCTCGATACCGTGGCGCATTAATGAATAGGCCTAATCTCAAACGCAGCTACTACTTACGAAAAAAAATGACAACTAAAAATTAGGTGTAAAAGCTAAAAATTAGGCCTAAAGGTTAAAGTAGGTCTAAGAGCTATCACTTTTTGACTTACAATATCGTGGTCGTTACTGATAGATTATGATATGGTTTTAATATCACTGTCGCTATGTGTGATAGACGTGTGCGCCTCAATATTTTCGTTGGCGGCGTTGTCAAGTATTAGACCAGCGGCAGCATTGCCAACCTGCTGAATCTTTTGAGTATTGTTAAACACTATCGCTCTGATGATTGTTTGGCTTACAGTTAAATGCTTTATCATTAACATTTGTAATTTAGGGAATGCACTTTCCGTAGCAGTAATTATTGTTGTAAACGATGTCAGAATTATTAGCGGAATTATTTGCTCCAACACTAGAACAAACGTGCCGTTTTATTTTTAGTCGGCGGCGATGGCTCACTTCGTTAGTGTCGGATGTGGAAAGAAGCTAAAAATAACTAAACAGACACTAAGTGATGGAGCAAACGAAAGCCTATTAAAATAAATATGATACGTAGCTTTGGCCTGTTTGAAGAAAAAAGCTAGAATAAGACAAAGGCCTGCAAATAACAGCAGTACGTTACACCAAAAGGCAAAGAGCCCAAAATTAGCCGAGTGAGAATTTCTCCCAGATTTTTACGGATCATTAACAAATATGGTGCAGTCATTAAAATAAAACTAAACATAAATTTGAAATTAAGGGCTGTTTGCTCCGCCTACAATAGGCCCAAAGCCTGTTTCCTGGTAAATATACGTGAAAAATATCATTGGTGCTACGATTATTCCAGGCATGCGGCAATTCTGTCTGCAACAGCGTTGAAACGACTTTTATTTGAAGAAGCGAAAGAGATGGCTTCTTCACTCCAATGTCGACTGGGGTACAAATCGCGTGCGTCACTTCCGCGCTCCATGCCAACTGTCGCAAAGGCTGGAAAAATTAATGCCTCCTAACGTTGCTGTACGTTGTTTATACGAAGCGAAACCCGTAACTTCTCTTCCAGGCTGCCTGGGCGTAATCGGTGGAATGAAACGATTGTTAAACAATATACACTCCCACGTCCTAGGGTTCACGTGTAGGCATTTGTCAGCTGCTAATGTCTCTAATGTTCGAATATCTTATGAGCCGAATATAGTATTGATCGCTAAGAGTACGATCCCTGAAACTCTGCCAGCATTGGTAACATGACCATGATTATTTTCACCTAACTCAACGCCAATACGTGTTCCACGCTTCCTTGACGTGGACATGTAAAATTTACTGTTTTGTAACATGCTAACCCGTCCAAGGGGTCACGTCCCGTTTCGCCCAATCCCGTTTCGCCAAAAAGAAAGCAGATAAAAAGTTTTTGCCTAGAGAACAAATCCCGTTTCGCCAAATACCGTCCCGAAATTTTTGATACACGAAATTTAAAACATCACTCCCGCCCGTGTTATGGTCAGACGTTTATAGACAAACACCAGTTTTGCAGAATTCCGTTTTACAGAATAATTTTTTTGTTCAAATTACGTGCCTCGCTCGCGCTCCCGCGCTCGCTGCGGTCAGAAACCGCAGCTAATCACAAATTCCTTCCAATTGCGCATGCATCTTTAATTTCTGCAATGTTAAACTTTTGAAGAATATTTTGAATCTGAGAAACGGGAATTCCCGTTTGGGAAAGGGTAACCAGCATGTGTATAACTAACTATTCTTAAAAGAGAACCTTGTCATTGAGGCGTTGACGTAGTGACGACCAAGCATTCTAAACAATATTTAAAGTATAAAATCCGCCTTTAAATCTCCACTACAGAGAAATAAGGTATTAAATTTCGTGCGCGTAAAATTTTGTCAAATTAGTTTTGGCGAAACGGATTTGCTCGCTCGGCAAAAACTTTTAATCTGCCTTCTTTTTGGCAAAACGGAATTTGGCGAAACGGAAATTCACCGTCCAGAGACGGTAAGGGCCCATTTATAATATTGATTTCGACGCGTACGCGTGACGCTCGGCGCGTGAAACTAGAGTTTTCCCCATGCTCAACACACAGCGCAGGTGGGCCAACGCGCGCGTTTTGCTATTTTCAACACGCGAATATCTACTGGACCTAGATCGGTGAGCGCCAAGCGACGCTCGCACGCTTAGTTGTTGTATGCTGGGATAAAAAAAATGGCGGCATCAACGGATTCCATCGGCGCCGATCGGCGCCACAAGAAAGGAAAACGTGGTGTGCTAAAAGGTAGAATGCTCAAAATAAACGGCCAGATATCTTAATTACAGTGACCTTGACCCGTATGGCATCGAATCTAGGTGCTATAGAAGAGGGAAGTTGTGAAACAGCATAGTTGGAACGGAGTATCGGCCAGCATTATCAAGCTCACGCGTTTGATTTGTAAATGAAATAGCGTTTGCTTTAGCGTGACGATACCACGAGCGAGCCAAGCAGGTTGTCCGCGCGCACTGCTTTCCTCATGAACTCGTGTACGCGTCGAGCGCCCCGCTCACGCACAAGATTTTATATTGTAAACGCAGCCTGACCCGTCTAACGCGTCTGAGGTGACCCGTCTAAGGACAGTAGAAGATGACCCAAATCGCAGAAGATACCGGAATCGCAGAAGCTGCTGCTCAAGAGTTATTTCTCAGGTAGCCTTCAGGGAATATGCAATAGTTATATCATAACAGATAACAGACAGCGCCACACGTTCTGATTCTGAGCGATGATGCTGTGAGATGATGATTCCTCGCTCTCTTGCTGAGTTAAAAATGTACATGACACATTTCCGGTGTTCAAGTTGGCTGAAAAAATAATATTTTCGAAAATCAACATATCTTATTGCGGAAATGTTCCCTTTTAACATCACTATAGCACATACGAAAAATTTCATCACTCTGAGGTGACGTCTTGGGTTGTCCACTGTCATTTGTCTCTATTTCCATGCAGGACGTGGAATATATTTTGGGTCTTACAAATTAGAACCACAAGACCCTTGAAGTTAACATTCTATGTCAATGGGTGGAACGGTGAAAAAGGCAAAAATGTTAATTTGATACTGGTTAAAAATGTAATTTTAACATTATCTCATTTGATTATCTCAGAAACCATACAAGCTAACCACAATTTCAAGGATTTGTACTATTGTTTTAGAATAGTATGAATTAAGTAATGGGCCAAAACAGGCTGAAATGCTATTTTGGCCTATCTTTGATGTTAAATTACACCCGTAGTTTTGAACAAAAATTAAATTCCTTTTAATTACAGCATTGTTTACGTGGTTTCTCAGAATATCAAATCAGATAATGTTAAAACTAAATTGTAAATCAATCAAATCATCATTTTTGCCCGCTTTTCCCTTTTTTGCCTTTTGCTTTTTCAATGGGTGCAACGGTGAAAAGGCAAAAACGTTGATTTGACAGGTTTAAAATTTAATTTTAACATTATCTCATTTGATAATCTCAGAAACCATAAAAGGTAACCTGGCACAATTTCAGGGATTTTTATTATTATTATTTTTTTTTTAGAATAGTATGAATTAAGTTATGGGCCAAAATAGGCTGAAATGCTATTTGGGCCTATCTTTGACTTTAAATTACAGCCTTAGTTTTGACAAAAATTAAATTGTTCCGTTTATAAACATTTCGTTTGAAGGTATGATAATGTAGAATAAGTGAAACGAGTTAGTAATATGGTGGATTAACGTGACGGAATTAATTTTTGAAAACGGCTGAATAACAATATTGAAATATCCACGAGTGGGAGAAGCGAAATTTCATCGATTAGTGATGATAGTGTTGCTTGAAATCGTTATTATTTAGAAAAAAAAAGGAGTCGCTCAAATTGTGCCGTTTGAATGCATTTTGAAAAGGAGGAGATGCATTTTGAAAAGGAGATGCATTTTTAATTTATCGTAAATTCAAATCTGGTACTAGTATCCAATGTTTCCATGTGTTTATATTTCAGACAGGAAGTCTTTTCCAGCGTTTGAGAATCAATCGGAAATTACGACGCTACTGAAAGTGACTTCCCCTATTTTCTGAATGGTAGCGTAATTAATTATTCCTAGGAGTCAATACCCTTTCTTCCATTGGTAACGTACGGAGAGGTCATCAGAGTTCTGCAGTAAAGGAGTCGGTACAGCAACCCCTGGCGTTGTCTGGGTGGCTACCCTGATGTACCGTGGGGCGCCTATTGCAGCACCCTCAGGCGCCGCATTATCCTGTTCGGTTGCTCTCTCGAAATAACGATGTTCCAGGCTTCTGAATTATTAAAGAGGTTTGTTTCCTTGCCGTATTAGCGCCCCCTGCAGCGATGGTCGATCTTAGTTAGCACCACTGAAAACCAGACCTTGCTATTTACCGTCCCATGCACCCAGCTTCACGCGTACGAAAATCTACCACCGCTCGTTAAATTCGACGAATTGAACTAACCTAACCTAACATTACCGACCTCCAATAATATCAGTGCGGGCTGAAATAATTTCATTTTACACACAGTCACCATTGGTGGGGCGCTACGTAACGAGTGCCGGTTTTCAGTGGTAGGGTTCGCCGGCAGCGATCACTATGAAAGCCGTTCCTCCTCCTACGTACAATGAACAGTGAACAGGTCGAGTCAAGCCAAACAAAGACGAAATGAACCTATTCCTTGTAGAAACGTTTCAGCTTTCTCACTTGGCATTGGTGTCAGACAAGCACGCGAATTGCTTTCGTCACGTCTCCGGGAGGAAGACACAGATTGCAATAATTATTAAGCAATGTGTGTTGTTGATGAACCAAAGTTCGTAGAACTTGACAGCAAATTTTTCGTTCCCTCGTCATCTGCTGCGAACTTTCGATTCAACAATCGTGTATCAAGTTCAGAGATGTGACGAAAGCACTTGAAGACACCACTGCGTAAGCCATGTTAAATAATTTCTAGAAATGATGAGATGATTGTTCATCTCACTTTCATTTTGTCCTATTCGGGCAGCCAATTGTAAGAGCTGTTATGAGGTGATTGTATACGACTGTAACGATAGCGCTGCATTCAACAGTCCGATTCGATCAGCGCGTTGTCAAGTCTCCAAGAAATTCTGGCTGGTTGTAGTACATCAAGCATGTGTGCATGGGAGCTACAGGGCAGAGCTCTGGA
>JAHWFP010110141.1:473-12781 GCA_023313725.1 Lithobius niger
TAAATCAAAATCTTGATCATTGCTACCGATAGTAGCAATGGTCAGGTTTTTGATTTAATCTTTGATTTAATACTCGGTGGGATTAGCTTGGCAACTTGGTGGCAACTTGGTGGCAGCCATTTTTGCTCTGATATCACTACTTTGATTGGCTGAAACTTGGCGGGTTCATTCACCCTTGTGGGTTTTGTTTTAGATATAACTTCTTTAGTATTTTTTTTAGTGAAATCTTATTTTAGCCACTGCCTAGTTATCTATCTGGCCAAGTTTGGTCGAAAAATATTAAATACGAACGGAGATATTTATTTTTTTAAAGTTTTGCTGGAGTGAGGACTTCAATCATTTAATGATTTGATTCTGATTTTTAATCGGAGAGCCATGGCTGAAAGCCGTACCCCCTCAACCAAATAGAAATACAAAAGAAACAACAGAAACAACACAGCATCATCTGCAACCAGCAAATTACACTCAATAACAACTCATACTCTGTAACGATCAGCTCATCAGTGCATTCAACCATCAACAAAGATTTGTCTTCGATTCGACAACCCCGAAATGGACGCCATGTTGGAGCTTGAATTCTCGTTGCGAGTAGCTATGTATTCTACTGTCGTTTGATCAGTGCTAGAATCTGTTTTTTCAGCGAGAAGAGCAAATTTTGGAAATAGCGTGAAATGGCAACAATGTTGTAGCAATGTTTAAAATGACTGTTGCACTTTGTTATTTATTCGTGTTCTTATTTATACTGTAATACAGTTAATTTGTTGCCTATTTGTTTCATGGGGGTTCAATGACTAGTTTGATTTGTACGGCTGAGAATGACTTGTGTACCAAATGTCATGTTTTTAGCTTGATCTGCAAGAATTTGTTGTTCAAGCCTCAGGGAGGGGCACAGGGAGTTGGTGGGGGACATTTTGGAGGTATTTCATAGTGGGTTCAATGGCTGCATCGATTTGTACTGCAAAGAATGACTTGTGTTTCAGATTTAACTCTTTTAGCTAGATCTGCAAGAATTTGTTGTTTAATCGTTTGGGAATTAAGGGGTCGGGGGTGGGGCCTTGTTCGTTTCTCGAGGGGGTTCCATAGATAGTTTGATTTGTACCTCTAAGAATAACGATTGTACCAAATTTCATGCTCTTAGCTCTATCTGCAAAAATATGTTGGTCAAGCCTCAGGGAGGGGGCATAGAGCGGCGCTGGGAGGCCTTGGGGGATATTTTACGGGGTTTCCATAGCTGGTTCTTTGTGCACTGCTAGAATACACTTGTGTGGCACAAATCAATCATCAAGCTTTTAGCAAGATCAGCAAGAATTTCTTGGTTATCAGCCTCACGGAGGGGAGGTGTGTGGGGCGCAAATGGGGTATTGGGGGCCTCGTGGAGCATCCTTAGGTGATTCTATAGCTAGTGGGAGTTGTACTGCTGAGAACGACTGTTGTAGCAAATTTCATTCTTTTAGCTCGATGTGCATAATTTTGTTGCTTGTCTAGACACACGCCAGTGTGCCGCGCCAAGTTGACAACAATCATCACAACAAACATCACATCAATTCAATTGTCGAGGTTGTAAACCACTGTAGCGCAACTCCGTAGCGTCAGTGTCTTATATCTTGAAGCATAGTTGGGCACATTTCAAGTACTTGGGGAAAAATAATCATGCGGTATAAAAGCTAAAATTGTGTTGAAATCGAGAGCAATGACCCACCTAACAAAAATTAACTCGTGTAGGAATGCCAGCTAAGTTGATTTCAATGCAAAATCTGACCCTCAATAACGTCGAAAATGTGTAACTAGCTAGCTACTAGCTAGCTAATTCTAGTCCGCTCATCCCCATGTTAATTTCCATAGGGTGATTATTCATCGAAACCGAGATAACGGGAGGGCTTCCAGCTATGAAATTGGACGAATGGCTGCAGTACGATACGAACTGCGTACCTTTTATGGTCTGGAACCTAGGGGTATAACGAGAATAGCGTGGGATGGCGCGTAAGTAGGAAAATATTGTTATAACCATGGTTAGTATTGTCAGCATCGTCTCTCATTGGACAGCCAAAGTTCGGACAATGACAACGTGTATATTGACGTGCGTGGCTAGACACACACTAGTGTAGCACGATAAATCTAAACAAAGTTGCCAAAGAAATTGTATTCACATCCAATTCATGAAAAATAAATCAACACTGAAAACAAAGCAAAATAAACAAAGCCAAAAACTGGTGAAGAGGCCACCAAGTTGAGAATGGTTCGGCCTATAGGCAAAAGGTAGTAGCAAATTATTGAAAACCAATTTCTTGTTGACGTGCAACTTTATTACACATCTGCAAGGTAGTAGAGTTGAGTTTAATACACAATTTAAAAAAAGGGACTGATAAAAGGAGCTGCCAAGTTCCAAATGGTTCCTCCCTTCAAAGGAGTGATATCAACACACCAAAACATTCGCCAACTTAATCGCACCGTATAATACTTTGGACGTTAAATGAAAACTTGAACATTGCTACTTTCGGTAGCAATGTTCAAGTTTTCATTTAACATTCGAACTATTAAGCGGTGCGCCTAACTTGGCGAATGTTTTGGTGTGTTGATATCACTCCTTTGAAGGGCGGAACCATTTGGAACTTGGTGACTCCTTTTACCAGTTTTGGTTTTTGATATGATTAGCCGTACTAGTGACGACAAAGATTCCAACAACAACAACAATAAATAGCCATGCTGTGGTGGCCAAACGGTTCTATTTTTTTTTATTAAAATTTTTAATGCAACGAAATAGTATGACACGACCTCAAATACCGAATTTCGATGGTCTGTGTCAATTCTGGGCAAGACTATAGGAGTTCAAACTTCGGTGTACACTTTTTAACTCAGCCATATGTGCTATTATCAATATGCTATTCCGGAGGAAAGACTACAACCTTCGATTAATTGCCACACATTTGTTCTGTTGATGTTGATTAGCAGCGAACAGAAACGTACAACCACGAAAATGGCGTCCTAATGTCAGTGGGAGCAATAATAATTAGATCTTCGTCGACGTTGATGAAGAGGCAGAAATTGAACAGATGAGATAGAACCTGGGACATTATAGTTAATTTAATAGTTGTATGTTTAGGTACTGGGAATCTTTACGATACGATTATTAAATCATAAAGCAACTTTCGCTGATGCATTGCCAGCAATAATAATAATGTTCAAGTAAGTGGCAATTTACTGTTGCATTCGAAACTGAAACTGACGTTGAACTAAGAAATCTAATGAATCGTCTGAGCTACATCATGGACCGCGGTAGCAGTCCTTATGTAATCTCAGCATGAACTTCCATGTTAAACGTCAAACTTTGAACGCCTATAGTTTCGCCTTGTTGGTAACCAACGAAATTCGGTATTTGGGGTCGTGTCGTAACTATTTCACTACATTGTAAATTTTAAAGATAACAAGAACAACAAGAAATGGGCGTACTATGGACGCAGAACAGTTCGTTCGACGTCCACAGTACGTCTTGCTTGTTGTTCTTGTTCTAGGTGGGACTCTTTGCCCTCACCTGGAGATCGAACCACTGAACCGATATTCCAGTTCTATAGCTTAAAACATAAGTATGGACATGTCCTAGGACCTTCCACATGCTATTTTAATGTAACTACAATATACTTGTGATGGAAATCCAAATGGGCAAGAAACTTTGCTTTCACCTAGAGATCGAACCAATGAACCGATTTTTAATTTCTATAGATCAAAATGTAGGTATTAACATTGACCAGGGCCTTTTGAACGCGATTTTCATGTGACTGCAGTATTCTCGTCGACAAAGCATTTATTATTAAAGATCACTGGGCAGAAATCATTAAGTGGAGTACAAAAATTATTGCAACTCCTGCTAAAAACATAAAATTTCGTACACAAGTCTTTCCTAGCAGTACAAATCGAACCAGCCTGGATCCCCCATGAAATATCTCCAAGGGCTTCAGCCCCCCCCCCCCTCCCAACACCCTCTGTGGCCCCACCGTGAGGCTTGGGCAGTAAATTCTTGCAGATCAACCTTTTTAAAAACGAGAAATTTGGTACACAAGTTATTCTAAGCAGCATAAATCGAATTAGCCATGAAATCCCCATGATATACCCCCCCAGGCTCCCAGCGCCCCCCTGTGCCCACAACCTGAGGCAGGATCAATAAATTCTTGCAAATCGAGCTAAAAGCTTGAAATTTGCTACACAAGTCATTCTTAGCAGTACAAATCGAACAGCCATGGAATCCCCATGAAATACCCCTAAAGGACCCCCAGTGGCCCCCGGTGCCCCCTCACTGAGGTTTGACCAACAATTTTCTTGCAAATCGAGCTAAGAGCTTGAAATTTGGTACACGTGTCATTCTTAGCAGTAGAAATCGAACAAGCTATGGAAGCCCCATAAAATACCCCAAAGGGTCCCCAGCGCCCCCCTGTATCCCATCATTAAGGTTTGCCCAACAAATTCTTACAGATCGAGCTGAAAGCCTGAAATTTGGCACATAAGCCATTCTTAACTTTACAAATCAAACCAACCATGGAACCACCCCATGAAATTCGCCACAGCCCCCCCCCCCCCCAGCGCTTCCCTGTGCCCTTTCTCAAATGTTGACCAACAAATTATTGCAGATCGTGCGCAACGCTTTAATTTTTTTTTTATATAATAATAATAATAATGACCTTTATTCAAAGAGTGTTGCCGAAGGTCTATAAAAGTCCTTGTTTGGCTACACATTTAGACAATTTCACAATCAAGATAAAGAAAAGTCCATACAACAAAATTAAATCACACAGTATGGTAAAAAATATAAAAGTAATAATAATCACAGACACAGAAAAAAAAAACAATAATTAAAAAATAAAACTATACCTTAGTTGTTAATTAGCCATTCTTTTATTTTGTGTTTGATTGAAGTGTACCGAGTTAAATCTAGTAATTTTGATGGAATTAAATTGAAAATTGTTGGAATATAATGATCTTTAGTTTTTGAGCCATAATTATTTTTAATTAGTGGAATATGGAACCTTAATGTTTTATCGCGAAGGAAACCCATTTTATTGTGGTACACAAGTCATTTTTAGCAGAACACGTCGAACCAGCAGCCATGGAACCCCCATGAAATATCCCCAAGCGCCCCCTTCCCCCCCCCCCCCCAGCCCCCCGTGCCCCCTCCTTGAGGCCTGACAAGCAAATTCTTGCAGATAGTGGTAAAAGAATGAAATTTGGTACACAAGTCATTGTTAGCAGTACAAATGAAACTGGACTTTCTCAGAGAACGGTAAGACGTATCTTGTCAGTAGCAAAAACCGTACCGACAGCCAAAGTTAGGATTAGGCCTAACGCCGCAGACATTATGTACGCCAGCCGCTCAATGCGTGTGCAAGATTCCAGTCACCGCCAACGTTAGTGCATACGCGTGACAGGCGATTGAAAACGATCATAAAATACAGCTTTTCGAGTGGCCAACCAGAACCTAAAATAGTATAGCAATGGAACTCCCGCGAAATCCTCCAAGCCCCCTCAGTGCTTCCCCCTATTCCTGCTTCACGAGGTTGATACACGAAAAATTCTTGTTGATCGTAATGGAAGCAAGCATGGTGATACACCAGTCATTCCTAGCAGTAGAAATTGAACCAACCAGGGATCCCCATGCAGTACCACCACAGCCTCCTCCAGCATCCCCCTTCCCTCCTGTGCATCCTCTTAAAGCATCAATGACCAACAAATTCTTGCTGAACGTACTAAAAACATGCATCGTTGCAGTAGAAATCTAACTACATACGGAGCCCCATGAGATACACCCACCCCCCAGTGCTTCCCTGTGTCCTCTCCATGTAGCTGATGATCAACAAATTCTAGTTTCATTTGTACGGCTAAGAATGAGTTTAGTACCAATTCAAATTTTAGCGCGATCAGAAAGAATTTGTTGATCAATAACCTCGGTGAGTGTGGAGGGGGAACAAGAAGGGACCTTAGGGGAGTATCTCGAGGGGTTCCATCGCTAGCTCGATTGATAAGCTAAGAATTGACTTGCGTACCAAATTTCACGGCTTTTAGCTCCATGTTCATGATTAGCCCAAATTCTCGCCCTAACAGTTGTACCACACCTGGATGTCGAACCAATGAACCGATGCTCACGTTTTAAAGCTTAAAACATAGGTATGAAGAAGGCCTATGGCCTTTTGAACGCTTCTTTTAAGGTGGCTACAATTATTGTTGTCCTTCTTATTCGGGAAATTTTGCTCTCACCTACAGATAGAACCGATCTTCAATTTTTATAGCTTAAAATTGAGTATTAAAAAGGCTCTCTTTTAACAGTTATTTTAAAGTGATTACAATTTTCTTTTAATCAACAAGAAAACAAGAAAAAAAAATGGTTATTAGTATTAAAAAACGCTTAAGTGTATAAAATACGGATGTAAGCCTTAAAAAAACTTAAAGCCCTAAAAAAACAAATATTAGAAAAAGACATGTAAGCCATCAGCGTCGCACTAATACTTGTAAAAGAAGCTCTAGCTCGTCTTTTGGGACGGTGGAGATTCTATTACACGTATTAGTGTGACGCTGATGGCTTACTTGTGTTTTTCTAATATTTGTTCTTTTAGGGCTTTAAGTTGTTTAGGCCTTACATCCATATTTTATACACTTAAGCGTTTTTTAATACTAATTTATAAATCTTTCAATACTTTTTTCATGAATTACTCGCCGTGAATTTAATATTGACTAAAAATGCTGAACCTACTACATCACAAGAAGAAAGCGGTGGTACATATCGTAAGAGGATGCGTGTACTATGGAATTGATAGAACAAT
This sequence comes from Lithobius niger, assembly GCA_023313725.1. Lineage (NCBI taxonomy): Eukaryota > Metazoa > Arthropoda > Chilopoda > Lithobiomorpha > Lithobiidae > Lithobius > Lithobius niger. The sequence continues at coordinate 7,277 of JAHWFP010110141.1, forward strand.
TTATGTGTTTACTAGCAATGGACAGAAATATACAGCTGAGCTATGGTCAAAAGATGTTAACTTCTGGCAAAAGTGGACTGACCCGAGCAAATGGGCGACACAGTCAAGTACTGTAAAAAATTCCGTAACATTTATGGCACAAAAAGTCCTGGTAATTTCTTTCCAGACCTGTCAACCATAAAAGTGTAGACTAGTTTCAATTCGAGAATTGAGCTGAATGGGGAGTCTGGGCTTTGCACACTGAGGTGTCACACAGTGTCATTACATCTGAAACACGTGTTCGCATCGGTAATCATCAGGTTGCAGACTGTATCCAAAGCGTTACGGTACGAAGTGCCAAACACTAATCTTTGTGCCAAAGTGTATCCTGTTCAAGGTTAAAAAAAAACTGCTGCATAGATGTATCTATTATTTTAAAAAGTCTAGCATGCTGCGACAAGATGCTGTGAGCGTTACATAATATTGATGATAATTGGACAGTTGCTCCAAAATCCTTGGCTTAAGTGCCAGAAGAATGATGTCAAGAAAGTGCCTTAACAGTGGTGCCAAGCCAGCAATCGACTCCGACCAGTGTAAAAAGACCAAGATGTATTCTATTCTCTGGAAAGATAATCCGTTACATTAAACACTCTTACGTCACTTTTTGATCGATACAATATTGGGTTATCAAGTTGATATTTCTTGTTAAATGTACAGACTATTGTATTTTGTCATGCGGATTTCTGACTTACAGAGGGTCCCCCCCCCAACCTGACATTCGATCCTTATAAAATTCCTATTCCTCCATGCTGAAACATAATCATGATGCATTAAAACCAAAAGGGTGTCTTGTGGCCTTATAGTTACTTGAAATTTTATCCGAAAACCTCCAGCAAAATACCTAGGTATTATTATTCTTTGGATTTTTAACAACTTTAACCGATTAACCAAAAAAAAGTCAGCCAGTGGCGTGAAGACAGCCGAGCGAATACACATCAGGAAAACTAAACCACTGCCTCCTGGTAAGATTTATAATCATTAATTTATACATCAGTCTGTTGTGTAGATGTCGAAGAACCTTTTCTCCAATCGTCGTAGCCAATTTAATTTCCTGGTGCATCGGCAGACAATCGAACCCAGGTCAACCGCACGGCAGGAGAGCATTCTACCAGTCACCCGGAAACCTTAAAGTTCAAGAGGCAACGGAAATCGGTTTGTATTGTATTTATTTATATCCTCCCACTGTTAATGCCTGCTAAACCTTCGACGAATGGTTTTATCATAGCAGCCAGCAATCTTTGCATCCGATGTCTAGGAAGGTAGCTGGGTGTTGAAATCCATTATGCTGAATAGCCACGGCAACGCCGCGGCGGCTTCGTCGGACCGGGACCAAGGAGACGCGTGTGCCTGTCGCTCTTAGATGCGTTTCTCGCATATACGAGTTCGTTCGCAGTTCGCAGTTGAAGGGGTCGGACGTTCGACAGTAGCTCTCCTCAACTCAAGAGAGGCGTAGTTTCGGTGTGGAGAAGACCTATAGAAACTTGGCGAGGATTACTGCAGCAATCCCCTGCTCAACATGTCCTCGCTTCTTTGCATGGAATGTGAAGAGGGAGCAACAAGTAGGTGCCTAACATGCCGACGTTGTAAGGCTAAAGTTCATGCTTATTGCCTAGACATGACGTCAACGAATTTTGACAAAATGAACAAAAAATCCAAAAAAGAATGGAAATGCAGCCACTGTAAAAATCCCCGTAAAACTAATAACCTCGAACTTGTGCATGATGACAGCAGTGCTAAAGCTCCTCTACTTTTACCTCATGTCCCTCCTTCCAAACCGCAATGCAGTGCTGCTAAAATTAATCCTAAAGTGAAAGATTTTGATCTCGTAAAAGAGAACTTCGATAGATTTGAAAGTGCTTTAATTTTTCTTTCTGATCAAGTTGAAGACCAAAGCAAAAAGATCAAAGAATTGGTTGCGGAAGTGCGACTGTTACGCCAAGAAAACTGCTTTCTCGTATCGCAAAACAAACAGTTGAATACGCATGTGGACCAACTGGCCCAAGATTTAAACAATTTGGACCAATATGGACGCAGAAACAACCTTGAGATACACGGCATTCCACAGACCGAAAACGAATCAACCGATGACATCTTACGTGCCGTGGGGTCCGCTCTGCGTGTGACTGTTATTCCAAGTGACATCGAGGCATGTCATCGAATTAAAACGAGTAAAGATGAGCCTCAACCAATTCTCGTACACTTTGTAAATAGAAGACTAAAAGAAAGATTATTTCAGAAACGGCGTGAAACGAACAGTTTTACTGCCAATGTAGTGAATCGTTCTTTCTCTAATACCACGCCAGTTTATTTGAATGACAACTTAACTCCGAAAAACCGGAAATTGATGGGACTGGCTAAATCTATGCGGCAACAGGTTGGCTACAAATTCGTGTGGTTCACCCGAGACAATGTCTTTATTAGATTCAATGAAAACTCAAGAGCTATTTGTATTCAGTCTGAAAGCGATATTTTTAACTTGTCATCTGAAAGCCGAAATAGCACGCCACCCATGGGTGGAAGTCATGTGGCTGCTATGACAAATCCTGTCCTCCAGCTGGGAGGGTCAGGAAGAGGACAGCAATCTCGTCACTTGTCTTAAATCCCTTAATGATAAGCTTGCTATTTTGACTGACTGATAAACTATTTCTATCTTAATTGGGCACTCAAATTTACCTAAACCACTAATGCTCTGTTATGGCTAACCCTTTCGAAACTAGTAATATTTTTGTGAATGAGCTAGGACTGCAGATCTACATTTTACTATTCGAAGCGTTGCTAAGCACTTTGATGGACTTATATTTTATCTCAACGTTCTTAAACAAACTGTTCACATTTTAATTAATTAATTAATTAATTAACGTGGTGCAGTAGACACAATGTCTCCTTTTTTCGCATAACAGGTTGTAATCTGTTTCAACTAACAAACTATTAGTTGAACAAACTGTTTAACTGTTTAACTGTTGAACAAACTGTTTAATAAACTGTTAAATCTTAGGGTACTGGTGTAATGGTTTAGTCAAGAATGACTTAAATGTTGTATTAACGAAGCCTATTGCAAATAATTTTGAGGTAGTGGCTTTAGACTGTAGCTGCAACAACTTTAATTTTAAGCTACTTAATGTTTATCGATCACCAAGCTTACAAATGATGCTTTTCATTGAAGAGCTTTATAATTTTTTTTCGAACAATGTTTACCAGACAGAATTAATGCAAAATCGGTTCTAATTCAAACCTCAATTACATACCATTTTGGAACCAAAGTTTATATTGATATCAAAAACCAGCATCTGAATCCAACATCGGACGATAAATATTCGTGGGAAATTAACTACTCTGCATTTGAAAACCTTATCAGAAGTGAAAACTGGCAGAGTGTTTACTTGCAGCATGATGTTAATGAGGCTTTTAATATTTATTTATGATAAGATTAACAAGTGTATTCAATCCTCAAAGTGTAAAATCATAAACCACCTTTTGAAGAAAACAAACTTAAGCCATGGATGACTTGTGGTATTCTTAAGTCGATTAGGAAGCATATGGTATGTTATTTTGTAAGCTTAAAAAGCAACTATTTCATAAGAGACTGAAAAATACTGAAAAATTACTATACTAATTACCGTAATTTATTGACGAACTTGATTAAGAGGCAGAAAGAGGATTTTTACAAAGCTAAATTTGAAACTGCTGGAAAAGACATTAAAAAGAAATGGGACGTTGTACTTGATATTCTTGGATATTCTTATCGATATTCTTGGAGCACAAAAAGGTAAAATACTTCCTAAAATGGACGTTTCGTCAGAGCTTGCTACCGAGTTCAGTGTTCATTTCTCAAATGTCGCAAGGTCACTAAATTCTACTAAAATTCAAATAATACACTTAGCTTAGATGTAATTCTTTCTGAAACCCATCACTAAAATTGAACTTGAAAAATTTATTAATAACCAATTTAGCCAATGACTATTGTCAAAATTTTGACTATTGGCAAGGCTCCAGGTCATGATGGGGTTACCGTTAAATTACTTAGGGACAACAAAACTTCTTTAGTATCAGTTTTACTATTTTTTAACTAGTCTTTTGAAAAGGCAGTCTTTCCAAAGCTGTCTTTCCAAGAAAGCCATTGTTACTCGTATCTTTAAATCAGGGGATAAGGAAAATCTTAGAAACTACCGTCCAATTTCACTACTTTCAGTAATTTCAAATTTACTTGAAACGTTATGAAAAATAGATTATCACACTTCCTTGAGCACTGAACTTTTTCTCTAAACGACAGTTTGGTTTTGAAAAAGGAGTTGGTACTGAAGATGCTCTTCTCGAATTCACTAACACTGTTTATAAATCACTTGACATTGGTAACATAACCTTACGAATTTTTCTGGATATTGCTAAAGCATTTGATACCATAGCCCACAACCGGCTGCTATACAAGCTTTACCTTGCTGGAATTAGAGGCTCGCAACTGAATGGGTTTAAAACTTATTTGCTTGAAAGATCTCAGGCAGTTAAAATCAACGACCACTGCAATAAAGATGCAAACAGTACGTGTGGCGTTCCCCAAGCTCCATCCTTGGACCGTTACTGTTTCTAATTTTCTTTAATGAATTTTGCAACCTAAATCTTCTTGGGCAAATGGTCTCTTTAGATGACGACACTGTAGTTTTAAACTTAGCTGACTCAACGACGATTCAGCATCAGGTTCAAAATGATATGAATATGACCTCAAGTTGGTTTTAAGAGAACAAAATGAGTTTGAACACTGCCAAAACTACATACATTTTCTTTACACTCAAAGATGTCGAATCTCAAGCTCAATTAACATTATGTACCATAAGGCGGGATGCAGTGTACAGTGTATTTGTCCCAAGTTGGAGAAAGTTGAGCCTATTCGGATCTTGGCGTGACTTTAGACCAAAGGATGAATTGGAAACAACATGTTCAGCACGTCTGCTATAAGCTTAGTAGATATTGTTTGTTCAAAATCTGCACTTTATGAAGAATTGTATCTTTTTCGTTCCTGAAGTGCAGTCGAATCTTCAACATGGAATCACAAGCTTGGATGAAACTCTTATTTCTCACTTAGAACCATTAATTACTCTATTCAAATCGTATAACGTACTATCCCTTAGTTAAGAAAACCATGGTTGCGTACAAAAAAAAAAAAAAAAAAAAAAGAACTATTGAACACACAGCTGTTGCACTTTTTAGCACTAGATCTTATAGTCAGCTTCACGTTTTGTTACAGAAAGCTAGGCGGGAAATTCTACATAAATGTTTTCTTTATCAGGCGTCAAAGATTTATAATGCTCTCCCATTTCACTTTAAAACCATTTGGTCAGCTAATTGTTTCAAATCCAAGGTACGTGATTGGATTGTCGGGCTTGCCGACCTTGAGATTTTATTTATTGTTAATGTTTAGTTTCTGTAGGTACGCGAATGGATTGTCGTGCTTGCTGATCTTGAGATTTTATT
>JAHWFP010110141.1:12791-24871 GCA_023313725.1 Lithobius niger
CTTTAGGTACGCGAATGGATTGTCGCACTTGCTGATATTGAGATTTTGTTTATTGTTAATGCTTAGTATCTTCATTACTTCTTTTTAGTATCTATTGAATATATGACTTGTTTAGATATAATACTTGACTCACTTTGTGTGTGTGTGTGTTTTAAATTAACGTATATTCCTATTACTTCATGTAGAACTAACTTGTTGCTACCTCCCGATACCTTAATTATTTTTCTCGATGGTTCTGTGTTGCACACGAGTTTACTCTGCGACACAGATTCCACTCTTGTAATTTCTTTGCCAGTGTATCCTATAAAATGGTTTAGAGTGTAATAAACGTACCTATCTATCTATTTATCTACCTGAATGAGATGCACGGGGAGGGCTCGGTTCATCCATGCAAATGGTAGATCGATGGCTGGTCCTTCAGCGAAGCATTAATTGCTAATCAGTACACGGTGCACCGTAAACAGTAAATGGGTGTTACACTGCTAACTCAGCGCCATGCTAAAATTATAGCTTTTCCATCAGCGACTTGAGTAAAAATACAAATGAAAAACAATGTAGAAATCAGTTTCAATATGGTTTTTCATTTGGCATCTTTAGTCAAAGTCATGATGGGGAAATTACAATTTTAGCATGGCACTGTGTTAGCAGTAATGTAAACGATTACTAGTAAAAAACGCTAAAGCATATAAAATAAGAATAAGCCTTAAAAAAACCTAATACTCTTATGGAATAGAATAAAAAAAAAAGACATGTAAGCCATCAGCGTTGCACTAATACGTCTAAAAGTTTTAGTAAGTTTTAAGATTATCAAAAAGTGTGGGCTACCAAAATTAACCCACCGTAAAGTGTGGGTTTTCTGATTAACCGGCTATGATTAGCCGCAGTTAGTGTGGCATTGTGTCGGCGTAGTTCGCCGCCGTGCATTAATTATGGTTAACAGGAGAGGGTTGGCTGGCTATCGTTAATATCGCACTGTCACCACGAGACTGCAACTTATTCCATCGAAGGTTCTCAAACACGTTTAGCCATGAGCACCCCCGAGATAGGATATAGCAGCATAGACTGAGCCTTCTAATGGTTACCAGCCAACCCACTCCTGTTATGCTAATTTAATGCTAAAGGTGGTTGGCGTCAAGCTAACAACTTAATCGACTTAAGTTATTTTTTATTTCACTCTATCGCAAATTTTTTTTGGCCGTTTACCGAATTTAAGAATATTTACATACGAGTGACTACGAAGTAAATACCTGAATGGGTACTAACGGTTTAGAAATTAACGTTAGAGCTCCGACAAGAAGGCCTTTTTTTCTGTTTCTATTTGCAAATTTTTTTGTGTATATCCTGCTTTTCTTATTTTTAGAGTTTAACTAGTTTAGGGTAAGAGTAAAAACGCGCTATGAGCGTGAGTCGTAGTTTTTAGGGGTATTTCGAAGTGTCATTGGCCTATAATTATCTTATCATCAGGGAAAAAGGGTTAGCTGGTTAGGCCTAACTTGTATCAAAAGTCAATGTAGTACGTGACGTGTTTTTTTTTTTTTTTGGGGGGGGGTGGTCGTGTAGATACGAAAACTCGCCCTTCGCAAAGGTGCCCAATTACGTTGGCTTTGCGTTGGTGTGTACGGATTACATTTTTGCAGCCCAGTTATGAAATTCGGTCGTTGTAATGTTACGTAATGGAGCAGGGGATATGTAGATCCCGTAAAGAGTTTATATTATCAATAACTATGGGTTATCAAAATTAACCCACGAGGACGTTTGTGGGTTTTCAAATTAACTGGGTGTAACGGCCGCAGTTTTAGAATGGCGTTGGATTAGCGTGACGTCGCCACCATGCATTAATACTGGACCGAATAAAACTTGGTTTAAACAAGTTTATTTTGACAACCGACAAACATCACTGTGGGGTTAATTCTGATGAGCCACACTTTTACCGTTTGGCAAAATTGCTGACCGCCACACTTTTACAGATACCGAATTTGCTGAATCAAAAAAAAAATTCACTGGATTATGAAAATTCTGACACTTCCACTTAAAATTGTACACTTAAAATTGTAACCCAAAGTTAGTGGCAATTACACGACTAAACTTAAAGGCGCCTTTTCACCATTTCAACTCCTAGATGCACCACCGTAGAATCTTCGAGCAATATAAAGAAAAGCGGTAACTTAAAAATGAAATAACACTATTCGCAGCAGCGCCGCGATTTCATAACTAAAACAAGATCACGTGACCCACATCAGCCTATTGGATGACGGAGATTCTTGAACGTGGATGCTGTGTTTAGAATGCGTGCAACGCTATCGAAATGGTGAACAGGCACCTTTAAACTCTTGATGATTTTTAAAAGAAGAGAAAACACGAAATGCGAAAAGAGGTTTTTTTTCTGCAACGCTTTCCGTTGGTTCTTAATTTCGATATAGTTGACAACAAAAACGCCATAGACACACTGATAATCAGCCGAGCGCGAGAAGCGAGGAGGTCGAACACTCGACTGTATTTGGGTGTCTGTGTGTTTGTCAATTTGGGATATGATAACGTTCGAAATTTCGTTCTGATGGGGTTGAACTCTCAAAGCAAGGGATCTTTGACGCGTGAAATCAAAGAGTTCGGTTAGGAAATTCCTACCTCCAACATTTTCAGATGGATGGCCCAGCCAATTTTCAGTAGCAGTACTAAGGAACCCGGTCCATATGGCTAGTGGCCCCGAACACTGCATGAACAATGCAAACCATTTGCCACACCACATCCATTCGACTTTTAGCGTGAAGAATGGGGAAAATAATTGCAAAGAGTAGAAAAACACTATGTAATGCCACTATCACATGTTTTGTAACAACGAGGCCGCTTCTTTTGCAATTTCTATAGCAAATCTCGCGAGTGGTGGCAGAGCTATCCAGATGTGGTTGTAAAGATTGATGTTGGATTCGTTCTCTTGCTTTGGTTTTCGCTTGCAGTGTTCGACTTGGTGTAAACTAATGTATTATAACACATCTCGCTAAGTGAGAGTAAATGAGATCTTTAAAGGTCAGTTACATGCCTAGTTATGTAAAAATAAAGTATAAAATAAATAAATCGATTTGTTAGCTTGCTGAGTGCTTCACACGACGAATTACCGATCCCCCGAGACACCGACTGTCCTACGTTGACCTAACCTAGGCTTATCCTCGGCAAGTCAACCCAACTCAACCTACATCGTATTTAAAGCAACGCTGCTTACGACTTGCTAACAAATCGATTTATTTAGTTTAGTCGACGTAGGACAGCCCATGTCTCGGCAGGGGGTCGCGGGCTAGGAGGCGAAGTGATCCGTCGTACAAAGCATAAAGACATTCCCTATTCCCTCGACACGGACTGACCTGCGTGACGCGAACCAAATCAACTAGGCCTAACCGCAGTAATTTAATTCAACCCACGTAAGGTTGTGATGCTGGTTTGAGTCTAGGCATTATTCGAATTTCGATTTTAATGTTCTGGCCGCAATTAAAAATTCGAGCAAAGCTCCTCATTTGCTTAAACGTTATACATTGAATCTGTTATTAAGAGTTCTTGATTCGTAATGTCACAGAAGGGTTAGTATAGAGCAAAGAGAGCTCACCGCTTGACAAAGACCGCAGAAGCACACACAACATGGCGCTGGAAATTGTAGCCTAAGCCAGCCCAATTAGGGTTCAACGATGTCCGCAAATAAACATTGCGCTGTGGCAAACTGCCAAAGTAATTCGTGGTACTGTATTTTTACAACCCACGTGTGGTAAATGTTAGCTAAGAGAAGTAACAAGCCAATAGAACAGTGACACGACGTAGTATTATAGTATATAACTCTATGCTGGAGCCTTAATGGGTTAGCTGCAAGGGGCACTGCAGAGAGAAACAGAAGGGCGTCATACTGAAGCTGATGCTGTGAAGAGTGATTTCTTAGACCTAAAACGCGCGATTTTTGTTGTTGGAGAAAACAACGTTATTTTAAGCCTAAGAAATCCGCTCTTCCGTTGTTTTCCCTTCCATTTTTATGTAGTGCACCTTGTAGTTAAGCCCTCCAAAACCCATACTGGTGCCAGTATTGCGGCAAATGTCACTGCTCTATAAGGTGCACAAGCATACGATAAAATGCGACGTTTCGAGTCGGATACGACTCTTTATCAAGCAATTTGTTAGCACTAGGCTAAAAGTCGAAACATGTTAAAAACACTGGGCGAACCCACACAGACCAACAAAAGCATACAATTTTTAAAACCAAAAGTGAACCTAAGCCAGGGTGAAACCTGGCAATAGGGAGACCAGACATTACTTCCTGCAAATGCAGGTCGCAAGTGCTGGGGAAGGTGACTGCTGGGGTTTATAAGGCAAAGTCCCTTAGCGGGAAAAATTTTAATTCCGAGATTGTGCAAGACAGGAATATATTTGGATAACTGTTTATTTTCAGGCATAAGATGATTATGTACTGGGGGCCGTTGAGCTAAGATGCTAAGGGTTTCTAAATTAATTTTTGAGTGATAAAAATTTTCCTGAAAGAGAATTTGTGCATTCTCCAGGTCGGGGGTGTGCCCTGTCTTGATACGGTGTTGCACAAGAGAGTTTGTTTTATTGTTATATTTTAAGTTTCACTTATGGGAAGACAGTCTTTTAGTCAGAATCTGTTTGGTCATTCCTATGTAGGTAGCCTTGCATGAAGGGTCTCCACACGGAATCTGATAAACGACATTATTGTAGGTTTTAAGTTTCTCCTTTTGCTCGGCTATTTTTCTTGGCATGGTTAGACCTTTTAAGTTGTAGCGGGTGGACGATACCAAAGTAATCCCACAAGGGGAGAGCTTTCTAAGGTGTTCTGTGGCACCTGGAAAGTATGGTATTGAGAGAAATTTCGTTGGTAAGGGTTTCCTGGACTGGGGTTGTCAAATATTTTGGTGATGGACTAATTTGGTAAGGAGATGGAGTGGAAAACCATTTTCTATGTATTTATGCAAGGTGTACTCAATTTCGCACGCAATGAGTTTCTTATTGGTTGTGTGAGCGTAGATACGACGGATTTCATTAGTCACAACATTGTTCTTATAAATGGGGTCAATAAATGAAGAAAAGTTAATAGAACGGGTAATGTGCAAAGGCTTGCGAAAATGTGTAAATTCAATGTTAGCTAACACAATGCATCTTCAATAAATTCGCTCTCTGTCGTTCTCCTTATTGTTGTTTGCCAGTATTTTTAGGCTGCGTGATCGCAACGTACGGTGGCTAATTATTGGGATACAAAACAATTTTTTTCTAGCCTACTCACCAAAAAAATTTATGAAACCGGGACAAGATGGCCACTGGTGCGGGAGCAGTTTACCATATATCGTCCTAGGTTGAAGTGAGTCTTATCCGATGTTGGAACACTGAAGTTCCGGTTTCGTGAAAGTTTTGTGCATGTGCAAAAAACTTGTTGTTTGTCCTAATGAGCCACCATAGTAACAACACGCCTTTCTTCCCATTTTCCCTCCAAACTCGTGCCCTCGTGATGTGACGTTTGCCGAGTGTTGCTTTCTATAGGAACATGCTCCTCCCTTAACGAAGTGAGTGTATTGCTCTAAGATGTAATCCTGGTATTACATAAAATGTTTACGCAGCCTTCAAAATGGTTACCGTAGTGAACGCCCCCTCCCCCGACCTTCCCAAACAGAATGGATCCAGTACAATGCGTTAGTTAATCCGTGTTTCGTCTTTAACGCCTACAACGTGGGAAATGACGCATCGGTTTCAACCATCGAGTAGAGGGCGCCATTGTTTGCAGCTGGTCACTTGTCTTTCTTTAAGACTTTGCTTGCGTCTCTCTATCTCTCTCCCGCTTTGTCACGTGGAAGGTTTACTCATTACCGATTGTCGTGAGAGAAAAGACAGATGCCGATAATCTGGTCTTCCCTTCTAGCCCCCTAACAGTCTCGGAATTTGCAGCAGCGTTCGCGGCACTTTCCTCTCGACGGTTGCGGCTGCGGCTAGAAATTCGACAGTGACTGACGCGTTGCACTGAAACTTTAACTAGATCGGCAAAAGAGGGCCTAAGGAAGCAGCGGCATCCAATAACTTGAAAAGGTAACCGCAAAGACAGTTATAGCCCAAACATAGCCCTTGGTCAGCCATTATCCTGACGTCCAGCTCCATAACCGAGGGTTCGTATAGATTTTTCCTTCTTGTTTTAGAACCTCGATGACTTCTCTCTGGACAGCTAACCATCTTGATAACAGCGAAGCAAGCGGAAAGGTAGTTTCGTTGCGAAAACGAAAAGGAACGCTGAGGTGGAATTTCTCTGCTAATTTTAAGAAATGTAAACCGAAGTGAAAGACATAGATTTTTTGGAGCCGAGACGGTGACAAGCTGTTTAACATTTTAAACTAAGGTTAAACATGGCCGATGCCATTTAAAATTTAAGGAAAAATCAAGTAAACTGAAGCGCTCCAACTGGCTAGGTTTATCGGGTGTTTGTGCAGACCCGTCCACAGGTGTAGTGAGATCTGGTTACAAGGCTGTGCGGATACCAACTATACGCTGCTCTTCCTGCAGAAAATTTCTTCAGTTCTCGAAGCAGGCGTAATGCCCGCTTACGTCTACACAGGGCTAAAGTCGAATAATAATACAATTAATCAGGCTTTACTGTTTATGCAGTGCAAAGAGATGATGGCCACCACTAACCTGGAATACGACAGGTAGCCATTTTATTCTGAACCAGCCTAAACCATTCAGACAACGCCATCTTTTGTTAGTCATTAGAGGGTCTTAAAGCAACCCTTTTATACAACAAAACATCCTCTAAGTGTTCATGAAGAAACGGGCCGGCATCAGGATCACGCAAAGCAATTATAGGTGACAGGATCCACTTATACATTAAACTTCCTTTATACAACTTTATACCTCACCCAATCCGAATCCAGAATGTCACACGAGGCCCGCCTGCTGTTGAGTAAATCAATATCATCCGCCTTCATCGCTGTGCAAAGAATAAGCATTTGGTAGGTTTTTATTTTTAATCGTCCTTTGTAGCGAAATATTATCAGAACTTTTTAGCCTTCTGTACAGCCGAAACGGCTGATAAGACTATAGCAATGACTTTTTACGTTCGTTCGTCTGTCCATCCATGTCTCCTTTTCAACTCCGGAAAGGTACCAGATGGCGAGAAACTATTTTCACTATTAGTTTCAACATCTAAAAATTATAGTTAATAGGAGAAAAAACCCGTAAGTATATAAAGCGACAGTGGCCCACGAATGACCCCATCGTGTATGGAGCGGTACCAGATGGAGACAAACGGTTTTTCCTATTTAGTTCAGCGTCCAAAAATTAGTTAAATTGAATAAAAAAACCGGAAGTATGAAGCGGAAGTAGCCCGGAAGTGGCGGAAGCGTAATGAAGACCGGTCGCGACTAGGTAGTCTCTGCAGTCACTTGACAGTAGACAGCAGCCTGTTGACAGCAGATGATTTTATACATTTTCAATGCCAACAAGTTTGAGGCCAGTTGGGAATAATCGCAAAATGCATGAAAGTTATTTGAGAGTGGTCGAGGACGTGACGACTAGATACGGAGTGAGATTACGACCGCCCTCGTTTCGCCCCTATCGAATCCGAAGTGGTCACAAGGTTTACCAACTGAGACTAAAATGGTTTTTTAGCCTGTTTATGTTCATCAGAAAATAACAAAGATCTTCTCGCGGCGACCACGCTCATTGCGGCTGAACATGTAACACCAGAAACCGCGACTAATCACAAATTCCTTTAATTAGGAATGCTTCTTTAACGTCTCCAGGTTTCAAATTTTGAAGAATATTTTGATTCGGCGAAACGGTATTCTCCAAAACGGGAATTCCCGTTTCGCAGAAAATTCTGAATCCGTTTTATTTTCTGCGAAACGGGATTCCGTGAAATGGGACTCTGCGAAGCGGGAGTTCTCCCAGCATACTGGTGGTGCTGAGGTAGGTGACGGGGAACGGCGTCCTTCCGTTGGGGAAGAAGTGCGGCTACTAATTAACTCCCAAGACTCCTTGACGGGTTTTCATTTAAATCTACATTCAAATTAACAGAACTAATTAAAACAACGTCCGTATTTAAATTAGCAAATCACTTTTTTCGCGTTCCACAGTAGTCAGTTTGAATTCTTGAAAAAAAAAATCACGAGCCAAAAGTAATCTAATGTACGTATACATACACACAAGTAAAACGTTGTGGTATTTTAATAAGAGCCACTTCAAATTATTAGCTTGCTGCTCGTTCTATTATTTACATGTCTTCCCCACGCCACTCCCCTCTACCCCCAAACACTCCCACTCAGTTTTTAAACATTTTTTTCCCCCGGCACAACAGTGTAAAATACGTCTACATTATTAAGGACGTATGATGTGCGTGTGTGTTTGTTTGTGTGTTTGTACCTGTACTCCTTTGGAACCAAAGCACCTACAAACATGGGAGTAGGACTAATCGAAAGATAATTAAACTGCGCGCAGGCCTATTTTAATCTCTGTAACTTGATGTTATGACCCTCAAAAACGCGAAAAACCCTGAAAAATTAACGTCAAAGTTTTTTTTAAACCCTCTTGATGATTATTTATGACGTCGTGGTTTGTTCATGAAAACCTCCTCGAGCGAAGCGAGATGATCTGGAAAAATATCTTAAAAGCACGACGTATTTTTCAACACACCACATATAGATATTAAAATTATTTATATCTTACATTAATTAACTGACTTGATGCATGGAAAAATCAAAACAATAGATTTGGTTTTAAAACGGTGTCAAACATTCGTGTTTCTGAAGCACGGAGGTGCGTGGATTGAAGAGCAAAGCGAGCGATTTCCAGGTAAAGTAAACCTTTTCAATGTGTGTCGCTTGGCTCTATCAATCTGTCATCTCTCACCTTCGTAGGAGATTACATCTGTTGCAGATGTTTCTCCAAGTGAGGGATCATCAGAGAGTGAAGTGATAAGACGCCCTTGGAAAAATCTGACCTGAGCAGGACGTAAAGAACAATATTCTTAAAATAATTAAAACAAGAAAACCCGTATAAAGTGAATACTAACACAAATTACAAGTGATGTTTAGTTTATGGTGGTTACATTGATTCAGTCACGTCTGTGAGGAAATGTTTGCGCTGATTGAGTGAGCGAAGCGAACGAAAATCAGTGTTTGTCATCAGAACAGCGCATTTCGGATAAATTGCTTGATCTTTTTGCATGATTCCTTGGACGTAAAAAAAAATAATAATACGTCTCGAGATAACCGATATCGCATACTACACCCTGATAATTTGCTTGATCGCTTTTTATGTGGAAGGGCTGTCTGTATGGTAAGTATTGCAGCAAGAAATCTCATCGAGCGCAGCGACACGACGCGGAATGAGCGAGCGAAGCGAGCGACTCTGCTAGTGTTGTTATAAACTGGCGGACGCGTTCGTAAATGTTGGCATTCAGTGGTTGTTTGGAATAGGTAAACCCAAGACAGGAGTCCTATTGAAACGTGATTTCTTGCTTCGACATTGTGATGGGGGGGATTGAGATTTAATGGCGCGTCGACAGCTAGGTCATTAGTGCTAACCTCAGGTAAAGTGCAGTGTTCCGGGTTGCCACTGCACCACAAATTACAGAGATGGTTTCTGCTGTAGTTCGATGTCCGTTAATTGTTGTTCCATTACGCGAGAACAGTTTAGAAAAATATCAAGTCTTGACATGTTGAATTCGTCAAGTTTATAGGTAATGGATATTACCCTCTTGTTCCAACAATGATCGGCGAATAAGTTTGGTTTAGAAGCGTTCGTGGTTGCAACAATACACCCGAGGGCGCAGCTCGAGGGATTATTGTTGCACCCGAGAACGGCTTCGAAAACAACGTATTGGCCAATTATTGTTGGAACGGTAATATCTGACTTTTAACCCTAGGTGTTTAAAATACGAGCGGTTCCAATCGCAGATCCAAAGTATTACCAAGGATGCTTCCATATATATTTCATATGGTTAGGCAGTGCTATGCTACCAGCTTGGGGCAGGGACAGTTCCCGTCGCGATTGGCGCTGCAATCACGATCTGTCGAGGTCGTCGGTGCATTAGCATTGAATTCAATGGGCATGATGTGATACGGTCTCGTTTCGAGACGTTGTTACGGCTACGTAAAGCAAATAAAATAATTTTAACAATGAAGAAAGATAATTTATGGTTCCTCTCATAACATAGTAAAGTGAGAAAATGTTTACTCCAGTAGAAGTATTTTTAAAAACGATTTGAAAACAAGGTTCGCAACGCAACGCGTCATTCGCTTTCTCGCCTACTGGTTGCTAGGCAACAACAAGTAACGCAGGCAAGCCATCCAAATTCAGCTACCCAAAAGCCAAACAACCAAAATAATTGTCAAATATTGAATTAAACACGTTTAGTTTTTTTAATTAGTATAAATAAAGCAAAAATAAGAAGAGTTTAGCCCCACGTGTCTAAAATTAACCACATAACTCCACGAAAAACTGTTAGACTACGCCAACTGTTAAATCGACAGTTACCGTCTCGTGATTTCGGCAGTTCTATTACTTTCGACAATCAAATTATGGCGAGGCGAAAACTGGTCACAGTTAAATTAGCACGTGTCCGCCTGAAGCAGGTGTAAATCTAGGATTAACAAAAAACGTAGTTAATACATTGACAGTGTTTGTCGATGCGTGCATGCGTTCCAATGCTACCGCTAGTTTGTGGACATACATAGAACCAAGTAGAACTAACCGGTGCAAAGTGAGGCTCCAAATCAACGTCTTTTTTTGTCAACTCCCGATCATTTCGTGAGATATCTCGTATCCAGACGTTAATCCTATAGTGTTGCACGAATCTTCTTCAAAGGAATTTGTTCTGTTGACAAACGTTTTAAATCCTAGCACGAAACAAGCAATCGGCGCAGCCTTTCCCTTATCACCGCAATACTAATTTGGCGCCGCCGCTAACTTTAACTTGCTGCTGGCGCCATCGTGTGAGCGGAACTGGCGGAGCCCCCGGCAGTAGCATTGCAAACAGAGCATATTGCCAAACCATATGAAATATATATGGAAGCATCCTTGGTATTACTGTCATCGGTGTACTCTTGTCATTGTACCTTCGCAGAAGCGTTGTTGCTCGATTCCGATGGGCTCCTTCAGTCATCAAGGAAATGCGAAATTTCCCCATCAATCAACAACGATGATTTCGGTTCGTTTCTTTAAAAAAAAAAAGACATGCATTTATACTATGTGGCCATATCCTATTTCTCTGTATATTGGTGGCTGGTTTCCCGATAAGTAACACGTAACTAACTCATCAAGTTATTGTCCGAGTGGGTTATTCTCCGAGTGGTCCGAGTCTAACATAAAGATAATGAAGGCCGTATAAGGTCTGCTGAAAGGCTACAAAAAAAATTCAGTAAATTCATAAAACTCACAGAGAATAGATTGCACAAATTCGGACAGACTTGAGAATTGTTTGGCTCTACGATTTTCTTAACCCCTGCAATAGGTTGGTAACGCAATTCGATCTCACAACCCATTGGCTCATAGACCAAACATAAACAGCACGGCTGTGATTTGCTTGCGTCGCTCCAGTTTCCAGGTAATCCTCATTAAGCTCACTTTTTGTTGCTGCACTTCATCGTCTTGCATAACCGTGTACGTTTTGGTGTGGAAGGTTTATGCTACATACCGTGTGTGTAATTCATTAGTGATTGCAGAATCTACCTTCGTAGAAATTGTGTCAATGAGGGTGTTATTTTCAACTCGAGATCTCGTATATTCGTGAAGCGCTGTTGGAAGACCTTCCCTCCTACGCTCGCCATCAACATCTTCTCGAAAATACTCTCTACTTACCGAAAGTGGTCACGTTTCGGTGGCAAGGCCAAAACGGAAGTGCGAAATCTGTATTCGTTTTCGCTCTGCGAATCGATTCTGTTTTTCATTCTTCGGAGGCGGCGCATTGCCAACGGTTTCCAAGCCTGACAATGTAAACTAAACTAAACAAAAAAAAAAAAAAAACGAACAAACCCACACCAAAAAACCGCCGGGGGGGGGGGGTTGAAGGGCGAAATGGCGTTTAAAGCGAGAGACTGTTTTATAAGTGA
>JAHWFP010110141.1:25271-44534 GCA_023313725.1 Lithobius niger
TCCAAGCCTGACAATGTAAACTAAACTAAACAAAAAAAAAAAAAAAAAACCCAACACCCCCCCCCCAAACCCCCCCGGGGGGGGGGGGTTTGAAGGGCGAAATGGCGTTTAAAGCGAGAGACTGTTTTATAAGTGAAATGAGATTCAAAACGAAATTGGGGGTCCATCTTGAAGACCACGGCTCTCTATCCAAGAAAGTGTCGAGTTCGAGTTCAACGAAAAATACAATAATGCAGTGTTATTTCCGTTTACGTCTAGACTTTTCGCCCATGCGCAAATTCGTGTCAGCAATTCTTCGGTGAAATTCTGTTAGTGCCTTTCAAATACAAAATCTCATACTTAGTCTAGCTAATAAGACCATTTTAATGGCTTGGGCTATTAATAGCTTATACCACACGCCGTGGCTGTTTGCTGTGACGTGCATATCACGTGACTGGGCTAGTCCAATCAGACGGCCAAACAGCCGTTGTTCTCGTTCGTCATTGGCTAACTCATGGTGACGTCACGGCAAACAGCCATTGCACATGGTTTAGACCTAGTCACCGAATGACAGTCTGCTGCATCTAGCGCCGTCTACCATTATTTAGTTATAGCACTTGATTTCAACTGGCGAAGGAGGGCGCAAAGAAATTTAATTTTACACAACAAACAAGCCGCGTGTCTTCTTAATTATTGAGTGTAAAGTTCATGCACCAGGAAGGAAGCGGTCAAAGTTAACGATATCACTGTCACTAGATGGCGCCCGTCTAGAGGTTCAAAATCTTCATTTCAAAACGGGTCGTTCTTTATAAAAAAAAATTTTTAAAAGCGCCGGCTGTTACGTTTGTCTTAACTTTACCACTTGCTTCCTGGTGCACGAACACGCACCAACTTTACACTCAATAATTAAGGAGGCACGTGGCTAGTTTGTTTCATAAAAAGAATTTATTTGTGTGTTCCTTCGCCTGTTGAAAGTAAGGGCTAGACAGAACGAGATAACAGTAAAAGGCAATAGATGCTGCAGTTTGCCTTTTGGTGGCAATCCCCCTTTAACGAAGGAGAAGCTAAATCAGGTAAGTTGTATCAGTTTAGGTTAGGTTTGGTTACATTTTCTGAATAAGGGGTGGGTAGATCATATGGTTTCGTGATGCCCTGATCACTGGGACTGAAATCTCTCAGATTACCAGAATATTATCAATGGTGTAGGTTGCACAGTGACATTACCAACAACATTTAGCACAACGAATGCAGTATGCCAGTGTTTAGGTACCCTATTTTACCCAACAGCATCAAACTGATAGGCCCATCACCAAATTAAGACTTGATCGATATCAGACGACACGATGTCACTGGGTTCGAATTTTGACCAGACTTCATTCGATTTTTATTTTACTATAGCTTGGGTTGCAAGCTTCTTTAGGAACCGAAGCTCGCATCAGTTGTTGGCGAGGTGACTGGAGCCTGATGGTCGCTAACTAAGACATGGTCCCACCAATCGAGAGGAGAGGAGAGTTTTTGCCCGCTTTGGCCTCTACCGTCCTTAACGACATCAGTCCAGGTCGCCACGAAATTAACGCGTCACGGAAGGACTCGCCTCACGAGGCTTTTGCAGCAGGTCACGTGGCCAATTCCCGCGATCACGTTTTGGTTTGCTTCGACGCTTGAAGCTGAAGAAATCCGACGCTGGACCTTTCTGGGGAGACCGACACAGAAAACATTTATTTTGGGTAGTCCAACCTACAGGAATTATTAGACGTTGCATCATGTTGCGATAATAAACGTGATTGTAGGCTACATAATTAGGCTACGTTATTAAAAGTTTTCTGCTGCGTAGGTTGTCACTGTAGGTTTGTTTCTGTTGTCACGTGGTGATGTAGCTAGAGAAAAACCTTTGATTGCACTCCGTTACTTAGAACTAGCCGGGTAATCGCTCTCTCGGCATTGCCTAGCTACGCTCGAGTAGATTTCTTGTTGCAACTCGTATGCTGCTGATGAACATTCCACACCAGTCGCGATCAAGCCAATGATCAGAATATGGTACGCCTTTTGACTGTGCTTCAATTCATACACCAAATAACAAAAAATAACAAAACATAAGTACGCGTAGTAATTTATTGCATGGCCTTTTTTTAACGTACTAACTGATGAGTACTAGAGCCCACCAGTCGTTTAAATTTGTCTAACCGTTGATTTTTAAGCTCCCCATCAGTGATGAATTTGACTTTACTGGTTCGACTGATGTTAACCAGTAAAGTCTGATGACCAATTAACTGGTAAAGTTTCTGTCAGCTACTGCGGGCTAGCACGTTGTCTAGTGTTTTGCGTAAGTTTTTGTGTGCATTTGCATCCCTGACGTCACGTAGTATGACTACAGAGAGTAGTTTCAGTGTACAATGCAATATCAGTCCGCAATAATCACATCACAGAATGTCAGTCTAAAACACCATTAAGTAAATGCTGTCATGATCATTTGTCTTAGTAACTGTGGAACCTCATATTTTGACCCAATACGATCAGTGACCAATTTCTTTGTAAAGGAATACTGATGAATCAAAGAAACCAGACCAATGTAAGTTAAGTTAAGTTTATTCACCCAACACATATTACAAAATTTACCACAAAAAGCAAACACTCATTCCGCAAGAGCTAATGGCTCGCGTGTGGTTTGAGAGCAGCAGACAGAGAAAACAATTGAACTAGCACTTTTGCACACAGAATCAAAGGTTAGGCGCCAGAAGAACAACAACAAAACAACATTGAAATAAAATAAAAAAGTGCATCGATAAATATATATATATATATACCACAAATATATGAAAAGGGAGATAAAAGCAGAATACAAAGAGGAGTGAAATATATTAGTCAATCTCAAAGTAAACACGAGTAAAGCAAAAACAAACAATTATTTATAGTCAATTTATAGTTAATATAGTCAAAATTTAGTCAACTATTGGTATCGTACAAAACCTATTTTGAATTGTTGAATCATGTAATAGGCTAATAGTCAATACTTATAGTAATAAATTGCAGAGCCCCCCCCCCCCAAAAAAAAAAATAATAATAATAAAATAAAAGACAGAAAAGCTGCAAAACATCAAAATTGGCAGAAAGGTAATAGCACGTTCAGCTCACAATGCTAAACATGCTTTATATATTCAAATGTATTATATATTCGAACTGTGAGCTCGTGAAGCATTTCTTCAAGAAAGTGGTGGTGTTACGTAGAATCATCTTTCAAGGTGAGAGAACTTAGTTACTGTACTGTTGTGTGATCCTTAATATCAACTGCTAAAATACAAATACGATTTACATTTTTTAAAATTCTCTTCATCAGTCACAGACTGCACTAAATTGTCTTAATACCATTCAGCTTCCAGGTTCTGGCCCCGGACCGCTAAAGGAGCTTACAGGACTTTCCCAGGCCCCCTAACTTAAGGTTGGGTTATGCACGAATGACCAGCAATCAAAATTTCTTTTCAAAAGGCCCCGATTGATTTTTCCCAGACTTGTACGGCTAGTAGTTAGTAACGCGCGTCCGTGTCAGTCTTAGGTGCCATTCAGTGCTACTAAAAGGTTAACACACACTATTGCTGGCTTGCTTCGCTCGCTTAATCAGAGAACCCTCTGACGCCGGATTTAGACTTTTAGAGTAATGGTTATTGGCAGAAATTAAGTTACCTTGCCCAAGCAGCAGTTTTTACTGGCGCAATATTGGCATTATTTTCTTCATTAGTCCGATGTATAATGATTATTTATTTATTCATTTCAAAGTTGATTTTACATGCAATTACAACCCTATTACAAAACCAATTGAAAAAAAAAAAAAGACAAAAATCGGGCAGAATGGTCAGGGGCGAAGCAGTTCTGCGTAGATCGTTGCCAACTGTAGAAATTGGTGAACGGACTCAAGGTGTTTTCATTACAAAAGTTGGGAAGTGAATAGTGCCACACTTGCCTCCGGTATTCAGTTCGAGTAGTAGATACACCAAAAATAACATTTTTTTTCTGGTACAGACAAAGAGCATGTGGAGACATAACCTTTTCAACAGTTCGGAACATTGAATTCTGTTATGAATAAGTCTGTGCATGAAGTTCAAGCCAAGGCATAAACAAAATTAATGTTTGTAGGAATTTGAAATTCCTTGCAGAGTTCTTCATACGTACAGTTATTCAGATTTAAAGAGCATTTGCAGCACAGAAATCGAATAAGATACCTTCCTAATCGCATCTATTAAATAATGCTGTGATGAGTTCCATATAATATTGGCAAACATAAAAAAAATGTATCTACAATAAATACAACATTTTGCCAATATCTGCCTCCTATTGGGAATACTGCACAGTTTTACCAATTTAAAACTAATGTTGGCTCAATATTAATACCCAACATATAGCGATACATGCGAAATCACTACAGGCGGCCAATCTATAGGGACCATGTTGGAAAAATAAATTAAGTTTGCCGTTGAAAAACTAATATTGGTATAAATTGTTATGGCAACTAAAAGCTGCCAATGTAGGTAACACGAGGTTACTATAATACCAATATTCGGAGAAAATTTGCTGATTATCTCCCGGGATTTCTGACAACATTCCGCGTATTCCACCAGATACACACCTATAATGGTCGACTCTCCACCAACATGAAACTCAGCAGAACAGAGATGAGACGCATACCAGCGCCTCTCCACCACGGAGGAAGTTTCCATGCAACAAGGAAGTGTGGCCAATTAAAAGATGTGCCACAACCACCTCCTCCCGACTATTAGACCATGATGACGACCATCTGACCGTAACGTCTGGCTTAACTGTATCCAGCTTAATGTCAATAACGTGATTTCATTCATCTTGCCATTCACCCAAAATAAGTGTAGGATGAAGTACAGAACAAACTTCGGATGCCAAAATTGTCACATTTTTACCTCTGGTAATTCATGGGAAGCCTACAGGCAATATTTAATTAATACCGAAATAATAAAAGTTGCATTATTCAGCCATTACTGGCCCGTGATGAAAACAACACTCAAGTAAGCTAATACAAGACTAAGATTGGCCCAGTATTATTTGCCAGTCTACATTATCGATACCGCAAGCGAGTGAGGACTATTATCGTCGTTATCATCATCATTCTGAGAAATAGTTCGCATTCGGTTTTTCCACAATCTGGATAACGGAAGATCCTGACGGGTATATGATACGTGCATTCCATTCTTAGAAGGGTTACTTCCAAGGTTACACGGGTTACCGTCCTTAGGTGGTTTGCCAGTTAGTGTAAATTGTGTAAAACTAAATTCTGTTAAACAAAAGTGAAGTTCTATCTCTTCCTATAAATGATCTACAGGTAAAACAACGTTGTTAAGGTATGATACAGTAGGGCCAATTCTTTGTTAAGAATTGTCTCAAACTTTGCTTTACCTTAACGGAAATCGTTAAAATAGATTCCACAACCTATTACTGTTAACTCTTTTCTTGCTCAATCTACTCATCTTGCTTCAGAAACGCACAATGTTTGACAACCTTTTAATACCTACAGGTCTGCTTTTTCATTCGACTAACAGTTGAAGTCAACCAGTATTGACACCCACACGTCGTTTTGCTGATACTAAAGTATAATGCAAAATATGTTGTCCTTTAAGGTTTTTTTTTGGCAATCAGTTTCATTCTGATTAGTCTGCCTGAAAAGTGAATGTTTGATCGATTTTTTGACATTGTAAGCCAGCTTTCGGGGCAGTTTTCCACGCATATGAGGGTCGTTGAAAAGGTTTACTACACGAGGAAATTACTAGTACCGCTCGCTCAACCCACACGCCTCCATGCTTCAAAAAAGCGAATGGATTACAACCTATTAAAACCAACCGGCTCCTTTTTTTTTTCTGTGCGTCCCACCAGTTGAAGCTAACCAAATTTGAGATCTATGTCATATTGTTGATACAAAAGATGGTCGGCTTTTTAGTTTGCCTCATTAAACTTTGTCATCATGAAACAGTTTTCAGAGTTTGTCTGATCGAAATTTGTCATCATGAACCCCTTTTCTGAGCAGTTTTTCGCATATTTGAGGATGAAAAATCAAGTTATGACAATGAAAACAGGTCTACTCAATCGTGATTTAAATATCTTGGATCCGGATGAGTAAAGGTATATAAACACGCAAACAAATAAACAAACAAATCGTACGTTTTGAATGATGTAGACGAGTTGTTCGCTAATGCTCGCTCACTAGGTGTCGTGTCGCTTCGCTTCGCTCGAGGACATTTCTTGTTTAAACTCTTATGCTGCTGACAGAAGTCGACACAAAAAAAAACTGTCAAATGATGACACAAATGATCAGTGTGTAGTAGGCATTTTTAGTAGGATTTCGGTTCGTAAAAAAACGATAACTTTGTGCCGTATAGTCTTTCATTTTTCTTCGCTCATCTCTTTGTTTATCTCATTCGCCACATTTACTGAGAATTCACCAGCAATGACAATGTTAAAATACGGGCCAGTGGTCTTCATGATTTGTAATGAGTGGCTTTGGCCCTGTAAATACCTCACCCGTTGTCTTGTAAACAGCCTTAAGATGCAAGTAGAAAGTGAAATATTAAATATGCATTTGGCAGACAACTATTCATTAGTTATTAATGTTCAACCAATATTGTAACTACACCTTCGGCTTACGTGCCAGTATTGGTAAATTGATTACAATATTGGATTAATACTACGCTGATGTTGAACTAATTTTCTCACTAATTATTTCGATTTTTGATAGCTGTTGGACCGATAGTGTATTTTAATGTTGGATCTATGTAATATAAAATGTTGTAGGGTGATACTGGTCAATATAGGTAACAGTATTTGCCCAATAAAACTTGCTATCAGCAACCAATCTCAGTCACCGAATCCATCCAAATAATGGTCGAATATTGCATCCCAGTACCAGTCAATTATTGAGTTGCAATGTTGGGCCGCTTCTATTGTTGTCTTATTGTTGGACCTATGCTGCTTGTCAATATTGGCGTGCCAATATTAAAATATTGTAGGCTAGTAGTGGCCAATAGTGGCAACAATATTGGGCCAACACAACTTACTACCAATTTGTCCAATATAGCTGGCTTCTTGGGTGTACTTAAACCATGCGCAATGGCTGTTTGCCGTGACGTCACCATGAGTTAGCCAATGACGAACGAGAACAACGGCTGTTTGGCCGTCTGATTGGACTAGCCCAGTCACGTGATATGCACGTCACAGCAAACAGCAATGGCGCGTGGTATAAGCTGTAACGAAGATTGTTTCGCTTTATCTTCTTTATTACACAAGCCTAATCAAAGTTTCTGAAAAAAAGTCGGAATCGAATTTTCTGAGTCGAATTTTAGAAAATAAGAAGTAATAAATCGCTGTAAACAATATTAAGGAAAATTGGAAATAAGCCATCAGCATATTTCTAGTGTATAATTTTCGCTAATGGCTTATTTCCAATTTTCCTTAATATTCAGAAAATAATACCAAACCTAACCTCTTGTCTGTAAATAACCATTATTATGACTTTGAGTTCACATATTCCGCAGGTACGAGTATACGTTCTTTCAGAGGGCTGGCCTTCAGTAGAGGCGTGCAGTGGCTTTATTCATCAAAACTGTATGATGAAATACAGTTCATAGGAACACCCGAAATAAAATTTTAAAATAGGGTAGTAATGACTGCCAAGTTTCCATAAAAGTCCGCGCCATGCAAAATAGTAATGTAATAGAGGTATACAGCCAGGATTGTACGTTAACCACCGCAGCACTTGTTCCCAGAAAAGTAATGCAGAGTTCCGCTGTCATTCTTTCAGCTCGCTTTTTTTTCCTACTGTGGCTCGGGGAAGAGAGGAAGTAAGAAGCAAGAAGCGCACCACCAGCAATACACATGTATACATAAACTGGTCTTTAAATATCGGTTGTTCAAGCCCATCACAGCCTTTTCCGTAATATAATTACAACAAGCAAACAAACCACATTAATAAATAAAATTAAACACAGGTTTACCTGAACATTCCTAAGACAAAATACCTGCCATCCAACAGGAATTGTCAAATTGGTAGAATTAATTTAAAAAAATGCATTAAAAAACATTCAAAGAATGCAGATCCTTACACACAAGGAACGATGTTGGCGAACAGCTGCCTGCAGTGTCATGGCGGGTGCGGAAGTGACGTCATAAAAGAGCCATTAAATTTCAATAAATTTTACAGTGGCTGCAAAATCAATCCAATTGCGCATTACAGGAAACTTTTTAATGACATTCATTGCTCTTTGTTTGACTGCAATTGAATAGGCTTCCAGTTTTAAACGAATCTTGCCAAAAGGTTCGTGTTGCACAATTCTTGTTTTGTAAGGTTAGAGGTGTGTAGTTGCACTTTCGTGATGAAATATCGCATTACTTTGATCAAAGGCCGGTTTGTTTACGAGTGTTGCTGGTGCTGCTTTGCTTGCCTCTTACTCAAATTCTCATCGGAAAATGTTCACTGAACAGCGAGAAGGAGAAGTGGGAAATGTAAACGCAATTTGTCACGTCATTCAGTGTTTCATCTAGAACCGCGACAATTGAAAACTGCCGAATCACGAACGTAAAGATTGAAAAATAACTTGTTTAGTATTTGTTCTGCGTCATTCCGTTTGAAGCATGTTTTTCTTTTTTTTACTTGCATCTCCAGCTGGAATAAATAAATACAATAAATAAATACGAATTCGTTGCAGAAGCAACAGGACACGCAAAAACAAAAAATCACTAACAGCAAGGCTATGTGGGACAGCATACGAATGCTAAAAAAATGTTTAAAAGTGTATAGAGAGTAAGGCAACATCAGAGGCAGTACAGCACGATACGAAGGACAGTTACAAGGAGACAGCAACACATGGCAATTTTGTAGGTAGCCAATTGTCAACTGTTAGATGAACAGAAAGCAATCGCCCAAACGTAATAAAAAACGTAAGTTAGAACCAACGTGGTTTGCGTTTCAAGAACCTCAACAGATTTTGGTTGTTTAATTTCGCACGGAATTTTTCAATGTTGGCAGAGGAGACATAAATAGACATAAATCGCTGGCAATAATATTAAGGAAATTAGGAAATTAAGGAAATTGGAAATAAATGGACTATCCATTTAAACCCGATTTCTTCCGTATATAATTTAAACCCGTACGTGCAGCGGGTGGTAGGGGCTGATCTGGGGGCGAACTGGGTAGCCGGTTCGAATCCGGGTCATGCCACTTCGACGAAACCTAAGTGCATAAAGGTGGCTTACTGAACTACGTTATTTCTAGTGGCAGAGGAGACAGCAGACTCCAGCACAGAGTTCCAGACCTCAACCACAGGACGGGAAAAGAATTTCCACGACAATTTAAGTGTGCAGGTTGACTTCTGAGTTTGACTGAATCGCCACGTGTCGAGCACATATTTTTGCGCTAAAAAAAAAAAGGAGTGCCAGAGGAAGTTAGTCATGAATAATTTTAAAAGTCAAAATCAAATCAGTTTTAATCAGAATGCTGGCGTTGGTATAGGCTGTTATCTGAGTCCATAGTCTGGTTATCCAAGACTGCCCATTTATACTCGATTTCTTCCGTATATAAATTAAACCCGTACGTGAAGCGTGTGTTAGGGGCTGACTACGGCTTCCAATCAGCCAGAAAAGGCGCAACGCGTGCTCCGTAAATTTGCCCGCTTTCATAATTTGTGTCACTTGGACTTGACTTGATGTTACTTGACCAGAATTTATATGATGTACTGTCAAACGGTATTTGAAGTGTGGTGCCAAATACGGCCTATTTTTGTGGACATTTTCTTCCCAAGAATTCTTAACACTCGAGTTCTGGCAACTCGTCGTGTCTGTCATCTGCTGGTGAAATTTTACTTCTCTTACATCGTCGTTGTTGTAAGAGTTTTATACATCTGCAACCTCCTTATATAATTTTCGTAAATATAAAATCTGAAGTAACTTACACTGGAAACCTACACTTAAACCTCGTGACGTATAACTTTACTACATCAGAAACCTGCTGAAGTAACTTTTTTTGTATTTGAAACTTCTGGACTTTCCTACATCGAAAACTTTCTGACGTAACTTTCCTATTCTGAACCACCTAATCTAAATTTCTACCTTTGAAAATCCTAACATACTTTTGCAAACCTGATACCTCCTAACGTAACGTTCTTTACCTAACACCCACAAATATCCTCTCTTCCCCTCACGAGAACGACCTAACGTCGCGTTTCGTAAATTTCAGTAGAATGCCTTTTTTCGGAGGAATTTTTTTTTCGTATCAAGACACAAGCGAGTATGTCGCCCCAAGATGGTAAACGATAACACCTATCCAGATAAAATATATTCATATCAAAAACCAAAACTGGTAAAAGGGGCCGCCAAGTTCCGAATGGTACGGCCCTTCAAAGGGGTAACATCAACACACCAAAACATTTGCTAAGTTAATTGCACCGCTTAATAATTCACAGGTTAAATGAAAACTAGAACATTTGCTACTTTTGGTAGCTATGTTCAAGTTTTCATTTAACGTCCAAAGTATTATTCGGTGCGATCTAGTTGGCGAATGTTTTGGTGTGTTGATATCACTCCTTTGAAGGGCCGAACCATTCGAAACTTGGCGGCCCCTTTTACCAGTTTTGGTTTTTGATATGACATCACTCCTTTTTTTTTTTAATTGTGTATTGACTGAACTCCACTACCGTGCAGATTTGTAATAAAGTGCCACGTCAACAAAACATTGGTTTTCAACAATTTGAAACTACCTTTTGCCTATAGGCCGAACTATTATCAACTTAGTCACCTGTTTATAGGCTTTTGGTTTGGTTTTAATTTTGTTGTAATTTGTTTTATATCGGTAGTTTTGGTGTGTTGATATCATTCCTTTGAAGGGCCGAACCACTCTCAACTTGGTGGCCTCTTTACCAGTTTTTGGCTTTGTTTATTTGGCTTTGTTTTTACAGTTGGTTTATTTTTCGTGAATTGGACGTGAATACAATTTCTTTGCAACGTTGTTTAGATTTGTCGTTATACCCTAGTGTGTGTCTAGGCACGCACTTCAGTATACACGTTCTCATTGTCCGAACTTTGGCCGTCCAATCAGAGACGATGCCGACAATACTAACAATGGTTCTAACAATATTTTCCTACTTACGCGCCCTCTCACGCCATCCCCGTTACGCTCCCAGACTCCAAACTATAAAAGGTACGCAGTTCGTATTGTACTGCACCCATTCGTCCAATTTCATAGCTGGAAGCCTTCCCGTTATCTCGGTAGCGTTGAATAATCACCCTATGGGATTTAACATGGGGATGATCGGACTAGCTAGCAAGCTAGGTAGTAACACATTTTCAACGTTATTGAGGGTCAGATTTTGCATTGAAAGCAGGTTAGCTGGCATTCCTACACGAGTTAATTTTTGTTAGGTGGGTCATTGCTCTCGATTTCAACACAATTTAAGCTTTTGTACCGCATTATTATTTTCCCCCAAGTACCTGAAATGTGCCCAACTATGCTTCAAGATATACGACACTGACGTTATGGCGTCGCGCTACAATGGTTTACAACCTCGACAATGTAATTGATGTGATGTTTATTGTGATTTTTGTTGCCTAACTTGGCGCGACACACTAGCGTGTGTCTAGATATGAGCATGGCGACCACTAGAACACGCTGTGTCTTTACAGCAAAGGTAGTTTGGCTGTTTTCAGGCATGTGAGGATAAATAACAATGCGACAGAAAAGGCTGCAACTTGTTTGAGGGGGGGGGGGGATTGAGGCTTAATGGCGCGTCGACAACTTGGTCATTAGCGCCAACCTCAGTCACAGTGCAGTGGTCCGGGTTGCCACTGCACCACACATTACAGAGATGTCATTCAAACCCCTAATCTAAATCTTGTCATACATCTGTACCTCCTGCAAAAATTGAAAAACACCGGACAGGAGGACAGACTTATCGCCCAACTGACGCGCAATGTCATGCGGAAGATGGAAACGACGACGAACACCATCAAGATGGCGACAATCAACAAGTAAGTGCCGGACCGTAAGTGGCCGCCGACACCAAGAACATTCAGGAGGGTCTACCACCCTCAAAAGGAAACAGTGAGTAAGTCGGGTGGCAACTTGTTTGATCGGGAGACTATGGTCGCCTGACAACATAAAAGTCACTGTTAGTGACACAGCTTAATGTTTTCTTGTTGAAAAAAAACGACGTGAGTAACGTTGTTGATATTTGCCTAATTACTAACCTACTAACGCTATTTCTTGTATTACGAAAATGAATTCTTCCATGCGGTGAATAAAGCTGGTTCTTAGCCCCTTTTACAGGTATTGCTCTGGAGATGTGCCCTTTTCATAAGGCCTCTTCTAATTGGTCAATTGGTTCAGGGGTTAGGGACCTCTAAACGACCAAATTGATTGTTTTACCATGTTTTCAACATTGTTATTATTCAACAATGCCAAACTGAACATTAAATAAATCTGTTCGTTTGCCAGGAGATACTGCAGTACTAATAAGAAATACTTATCGTATGAAAAAAAGTTGACTGCTGTCCTCAAAATGTAACGAAAGCCAACCAAAAAAAAAAAAAATATACCTTAAAACTAGATTGGCCTTTACATCTCATAATTTATACGAAAAAAATGGATTTAAACAATTTGGACCAGAAAGATCTGATATACACTCCAAAACAAGACTTGTTAAGGATTCCCATTAAGCCTTTCGGCCGTGTGAAGTCGTGACATCAAGCGCCAAGCTCTTTCACCAAACTAATCCCACCGACGAAGACTTCAAACGTTAAACGAAATAACTGAAAATTGCGCAGTAAGCAATTTTCATATATTTCATTTAACCTGCGAACTATTACTCGGTGGGATTAGCTTGGCGAAAGAGCTTGGTGTCTGATATCACGACTTCACACACCCGAAAAGCTTGGTGGGAATCCTTAACAAGTTTTGTTTTGGGGTAGATTCCATATAAAAGGTAACAAATAAGTAAATGACCACGTCAAAAGTTAACATAATAATTACTGTTCCCAACGAACGTGGAAGCAGTGAGGAGCTTACTTGCATTACAGTATTTATTTATTCGTATTTATTTAAAAGTAAACTACAAACTATCAGAAAGGTCCGTAACTTCACAACGGTAAATGAGTGGAGTTCAGATCAGATCAGTACTGCCACTGAAATTTCCTTTAGGTGCAAAACAACAACTCCACTACAACACCGACGTTTTGTACCAAAAGGAAACTTGTTTATTTGCTTTGTCGCATGGTGCCCGGGGGTACAATACAAGCAAACAGGAGAAAAGGAATCACCAACCAACAGACGCCAGTGACATAAGCTTTAAATCCGATTCTCTTGTTCCGCAAACAAGACGCTGGAGAAATAAACAAACCTACCTTCAGATAAGAAACCCAGTAGCACCAAACTATTAGTCACACCGTTGACCTTTTCATGTGCAAATTCCGAAGTGTTTCGTTTCCGCCATCGTAATCCAAAAACCAATGCTGCGTACTAGGATACAACTACACTAGAGAAAAACTACTGTTTTAAAGGACTAAAGTGGTTAGTCCTGGTTTTTTCTTTAAAAAGAAGTGTGGTTGCAATAGTTAAATAAAAAAAAACTATCCGGGAGTGTGCACAAGTGTGAATATCAAAATATAAGCTCGTGTTTTTATACCTGTGTGGGACTCCATTTGTGAGCCTTTGATCGCAATGGTAAAGCATATCAACACACATGATACCTCAGTGGGGGTATCTTGGCAGTTTAAGCTTAGGATTATATAGTTTATTGAATAATTCCTTCATTAGCTATCTTATCTGAATTAGTGGTTAACAATGATCTAATCAGAAATAGTATATGATACGATTTTTAGCAAAGCCGTAAACAGCAGTCAGGTCTACAAAACAGAGAACCAACCCATTATAGCTAAGAAGACAAATAAATAAATGAATGTAAACACAGAGTGGTAAGGATCTAGAAGGGGTGAACCTCTTATCCTAGTCCGAGTCATGAATAGGTTACTCCGTTAACACAGTGACACATGTATAGCAAATGAAATATGTTCTAGGCTTTAATCAATAATAGAACTGAAGTAATTTGCTGAAACGGTGAACAGTGCACAACAAGACTGTCGATAATTGTTGCCATGCCTATATCCCAAACGGATGAAGTAGACTGCCATGTTTCGGTGGTTAAAATAGCGATACATGATCCAAAAAGATTGGGGAGGGGGCCCAAATGCGTTCACAAAAGCTTAACTAACAATAGATTACAACACTGAAGCAACATATAATACAATACTACACAATACAATACAATACAATACAATACAATGCCATGATAGTTGACATAGTCTCCTTTCTCACGGGTGTGCTTCCTGTCAGGGAGCAAATTTCTGGACCAGGTAAGGTGAGATTAGTTTCCTCGGACGAATCGGCCAGTGTATGAATTTATTGCTGGAACGAGTTTCATAGCTATGCGACCCGACCAAGTTGAGACGAAGTTATGAATCACGTGATCAGATTGGCCAATGGAGTGTCCCGACTCTAAAAGCACCAGTCACACCACGAGACATGTGCCTTAGACGTAAATGTCGGACGTACATGCAGCTTGTGTAAAAGTTAAATGTGCGAGATAACCTGTCGTAATTTGTAATGTTTTTTGGTAAAACTGAATGCCACATCAAAACGATCAAGATGACTCTTTCTGTACTAGTTCCGTCTCAACCGAAATTTTCAAAGATTCATGCGCTGAAGGTGGAAATAATTAAAATAGCAGAATAACAATTTAAATTACTTTCAACCTGTAAAGTATGAAATCTGGCCTTAAAGGGACACCCGGCCAGCCTTATAACATTCCGTGTGCCAAATTACAGCTACGCGCAGAGCATCATCCGAGCAATTACAGTGCCAAGGTCGGCTGAGGTGGTAGCTGCGGTCCTCGCATAGCTGCTGTCTCAGTTGGCTTTGTGAATAGTACACGAGACAGAATCAAGTCAACGATTGTGTCGTCACAAACCGGAATGATTCTCGTATTTTAAAATCACAATTTATAATTTTCTAGGCTAGTGTCTTATAATTTTGCTTCGGCGATCTATTGGAATAATTAATTTTAATTTTTACCGCATTAGTCTACTAGATTTTAGATCTCATGGTAATTATTAGAAAATTAGTAGATGTACACACAGAGATGAAACGTCATGATTATTGTACAATGCATCATTAGTGAGGGGTCGTTAGTAAATAAAGTTCCATTATATTCAACAGAAAATCTCCTAGACGCCACATTTTAAAAAGGATTTTTAGTAAGGGAAAGACTAACGGTAAGGAAATAGACCTTTGGGGCCGTACTTGATGTGGAGGATCGAGAAAAATGGCGCTGGGAGGTATTTCCCTTTAACACGATGATGGTTTATGCTAGCATAATAACAACCCTTAAAAAATCCCTTTCTCTTGACCAAGTTTGAGTTAGTGTTCTAAGCTGGACTCACCACATAACTCATCAGCAAAAGCATAATCTACCAGCTACTCAATAAATGCCTGGTTGAAGCATTCTAGTTTTTTCAGGTTTATGCAGTCATGAAGTCAACTTTCTTACAGGCAATTAAACACACCTCCAAAAGTGTACACATGTCTACTAGTTATCGCTTTCTTCCTTTGGATCACCAGTCGTCAATAATGATAAGACAAACAGCCCGAGCTGGCATCCTGGTTTCTGAACGCTTCCATATTGTTAATTTGTTTTTTCTACGTTTTGCGCCAATTTTATGATTTGTACCTTTTAATCTTTGTTCCATTACGATAAAGTAAAATAGGAATGAAGAATGCTGAAATATTGATCAATTTGTCTAGAAACTAAAGAAAACCTGGGACACTTTAGTAAACACTTAAAAGTATATGGCAAAGGAACTGCCGCACGTGCACACAAAAAGAAAATTAAATTTCCTTTGTCGTCTGTTGGAATGGTTCAAGCGAAACACGAGGCATTGGTAAAATTTAATAACTATGCCCTAAGGTAAATAACGCCTATAGTTTAAGTTCTGTTGGGACGATGTTTTCTGCCAGGAAATTACAATTTAAAAATGGAGTAGCAAAATGGAGGAGAGGAGGGTCATAGTGAAAATTGTGTATTCTGGTGGGCATGGTATAAATAAGACCTTCAGCAAAAACAAGGTGTTCCAAAACTGTGAACAAACTCAATTTGCTAGAAAAAAATTAGAACATATAGATAACTTTAAAATGTTTTCAGAACCTTGTATAGCACATCTCAGAAAGCTTTAGTCTGCTAGACAAAACAGTTCGTATGTCTCAATGAGTGCTGTTACAATCGTGCAACAGATGATAATCAATGTTGGTGCTTAGGGTAGAACATGATATACAGCAGATAGTGTGTAATCAATCTCGAGCCGTATTCGTGTCAGCATTGTTCCACAATGCTGTTTACCAATGTTTTGCGCTTATACCACACGCATATGGTTTTCGTCGTGGATTCCGAACAATGAACTATTGTTACAAAGCATTGTTGACAGAACCCACATATGCTGATTCTAGCAGAACCCACAGTTATTGATTCTCCAAGAAAAGTTTGTTGAAGGAATAATTTTGTCGTTGTCTGAAGGGTTATTTCGGAATTCAGCTAAAATGCAAATGTATGCTTATTAAATGCTTATTTATGCTTATTATGCAAATGAATAATATAACCCGATTCGAATCATATGCTAACAATGAACCAGGAACATAAAACAAATTAGTTGGTGGATAGCACTCACCCTACCCGATGAAGGTTGCCTCCCAACCAACAGGCATTACCAGAGGGGACGCACATTACTAGTGCCGCTGGCTGCTGGTGTGTAACAAGGTAAAACATTTGAAATGTGTTACGAGGTGCTACAAAAAACATATTCAGGTTGTCTCATATTGAACTTTTTAAACAGTGAATAAGAAGTTGTACGTAATAAATTTGAAACGGACACAAGCAGTAACATCTGTTGCTAAACCTTACTGTGAATTCGACCTGTCCTATATCAATGTTTTAGCCACTTTCTCTATTCGATGGAATACATCCAGATGTTTACAATGGTTGAAAATGTATTGTAATGCTTGTTTATCCACACCCCTGCCTGCTCATTGACGTTCTAGGCATAACAGGGCTCCCAAGAGTAGGATGCTGTAGTTTAGCAAGAGTTTTTATCAAAATGCATTGGGGAAACATTTCACTAAAAAAAATCATATGAAATCCTGTAAAATATATTATGTACACTTCACAATTTAAAAGCGATTCGTTTGTAATTTGTTCAAATTTTCCATAATTTGAAATAACGGCAAGTAAGCAATCTTTCTACAGCCCGCCAACATCACAGAGCTGTTGTAGTTTTAACATTTATTGCCTAACCCGTAAATATATCTTTTATCAGGTCGTGTAAGTCTTAACGAGTCTTAGAGATACGAAACGAAATAGCTCAATGGTTCCCATTGGGTCGCACATTATTTATGGTTGGGCAGTCGGTCGGAGAAGTTAAACCACTTTTTTTTTTATGTACTGACCAATAGGCATTTCATGCATTTTCCAGTGAGATCAAGTAATCGGCAAAGCCAAGCTGAATCTAAAAGGACCATTATTACGCCATGTTCCTGAAATAAAATTATCATTTTGGGCAGAAATGTGTAAAGCCTAATGGATCTTTAGGACTCGAGTAAAAATTTGTTTACACGGCATTTCTGAAGCAATGTTACAAAGCAGCTCTCCATCTTTTAACAGGAACACAACCTAAAGGTAGCAACCTACACTTTAACTTGTCAATATTTTCCTTTACTTTTATCATGATTACTCGACCAGTGGAGTAGCGAAAGTAATAATAGCCTGGCCTAATGCACATGAGTAGGACTGTGATCTAAAATTTTTGGCAAAAGAATGGAAATTAAGCCGTAAAAATAAACGAACCCCCGTGTATACAGCATTGGGACAGCAGCGAGAGTCAACGAACGGCCATCTAAACGAAAAAAATTTCCTGTCATTCATGTGGTTAGGATTCGAACCTGGGTTTTCTGATAAGACGTAGATCACTGTCTTTTACCTTTTAGCTACCACTTGGAGATCCAGCTCACGGTAAAATTACCTTGCAACCTTTACATCGGTCACTAGCTGACGGCAGAGAAATTCACAATGAGGGCCGCCTACTTAGCTAAGCTGAATGCCAGTTTGCGAAGTCCTGGATAGTTTCCCGGTAGCTCAAGAGGGGCAGTCGACATGCTATCAGAAGCCGGGATGGCTTTCCGGCCACTTGACGACACGGAAACTTTTTTGTTGACTAAATGGCAGCACCACGGTTTTCACCGCAGCTGTTGTTCTGGCTGCTACGACGGGAGTTTGTGCACTTGTAGTTTGGGTAATTCATAGAAGTGCTTCTTGGTACCAATGCAAGTCTTTGCGAATAAAAAATAAATTTAAAAAAAGGCTGCCTTTTTCCTTGCACACACCCAGGATACGCAGTTGAATTGCTTATGTTTGTCAAATTAGTGCCGTTTTGCACCGGATTATGTGCTTTAAAACGCCTTGGGCGGTATTAAAACGAAAATAGCTAGTTCGTTCCTTTTCCGCGGCAACGAAAGCCTCGGCGAAGTGAAGCGTCCAACTAAAATTAAAAGAGAAATTTAATTTAGGTCGCGTGCATCACGAAGCGAAAGCCTACTTTTTACGACGCATATCGGTGGTATTATTGAAGTTGCTTCCAAATTGCGTTCCAACGTTCTTTCTTGCAAACAATCCTAACGTTTTATGCGCAGTACACGAATATTTATTAATTCATTAAAGCTACTAAAATTTGTATGACTAGTCCTTCAGTTTCTCATCATAAAGACATTAATGTATTAGAGTTACTATTATTATTATTATTAGGAATGGTATATTCCAAAACTATATAATGAACTGCCTGAGAATATGCTGCATTACTTAACACTAAATGAATTTAAAAAGGATTTATTGTCGAAATATTATCGAATGAATTACCTATAACATAAAATATGTACTAAAAATATATAGATCAGCTTTATCCTTGATTGTCACCACATTGATCGAGCTTTCTGTAATAAGAATAATGCAATAATGATTGAAAATGATCGAAAATGTCATACTCGCACAAGTTGCAATTTACATTGTAACTACGAGAATTACATTGTAGTAATTTGAAATAAAGTATTATTAGTATTATTATTATTATTATTATTATTATTATTATTGAGAATGGACAAAAAATGGCTAATTGAACCAATATGGAGAAATTCAT